>JBBPBX010037911.1:12864-28762 GCA_038048925.1 Garcialebias charrua | reverse complement strand
AATCAGCTAAGTCCTAAACTGTAGGTAACAACAAAAACAGCTAAATTGTTGCTAAAAAAAAAAAAGGAGCAGTAACAGTAGATGCAAGCAGGTTTCCTTGCCAGTGTGTTTGTGAGATTTATGAAGATGAAGATAAAACTAAATGATTTGTAGGTAAAAATATTAAATATAATTAGCGGAAACGAAAATGCCGATGTGGCAGCAATGGAACTCATAAGAAAAAACTTAGGAAACACAAAGGAATGAATATGACACACGGCTGATAAGAACATACAAACACGTGGGGACACACATCAAGGATCAGGTGAGAGTGGGCGGAGCAGGAAGTGACTGAGGAGAACAGAGCTGATGACAGGTAAAACACAAGAAGCAGAACTCAAAGATCCCAAAAGACAGAAAAATAAAACTACGAATGGAATAAAATTAAAAGATGAACTCAAGGAAATCAATAAATAACAAACAAAACACAGATTCTGACAGTCAGGAGTCTGAGATCTCTGCTCCCTCTGTACAGCACCTTGATGCTTTAGAACAGTGGTTCTCAAACTGGGGTTCCTGGACCCCCAGGGGTCCGCGAGCCGATGCTTGGGGGTCTACAACATAACTGGGGGTTTGTTTTTTTTTTCATTTTTTTTTTTTACATGCACATTTAACAACCCTTTAAAATACACCAAAATATATGAAATCACATCTACTTTATTCAAAATTTTCTTGGGGAGGACCCCCAGAATTCCTCATCATCCCGCCAGCCCACCTGCTATTTGCGTTCCGGCATCAACTGGTTTACAAATTCAGCCCTGTTCCTTGGTCTGACTACTGCTGTTCTGATTCTGTTCAGTTTTTATATATACATGTATATATTTTTTTCTGTAATAATTTGAGGAGGTGGCAGTACATTGATTGTGTTCATTGTGTGAATAGGTAAAGTCTTAAGTGGTTTTTGATGCTGTTAATTTTCGCTAAACTGTAATTTTTGCAAGTTGAAAGAAAATAATTAGTTAATTAAGTGTGTCGAATGAAAAATACTACATGTTTAAAAGTATAAAAATTGTATTAACACTATTAAAGAACAGGTCTTAAGTATTTATGCTACAAAAATATTTCCATTTCATTAAAGAGACAAACTGAAGAAAATTATTTAATAAACATGAGGGTGATGAGGGAGTCCCTGAAACTTTTTCTCCCCTGTAAGGGGTCCTTGAACCCCAAAAGTTTGAGAACCCCTGCTTCAGAAGGATCTGGAGCCTCTTCAGAACACATGAGCAGAATGGGCGGATGTCTAGCAGGACTCTAGCAGGGGTATATCCCCCAGACCAAAAGACTTCCCACTGGAGACATCGCCTGAAAAGACAAACAAACACCCAGATACAGAGGCCTGTTTGAGACTGACTCCATCATTAACCCTGCCTCACTGAGACTGAAACGTCCAGTCACCATGAAAATCCACCACATATTTCTTGTCTCATGCATCAAGCCAGTCACTACCTGTGCCCTTTGCCCTCTGACCCCTCTACCTGTCCGGATCATTGACAAGCAACCTGCCTGTGCGGTCTGATGCATTTTGGATGTTAGAGCCAGAGGCTGTGGTCTGCAGTATTTGGTGGACCAGGAGGCTTTGGACATGAGGAACACTCATGGATCCCATGTACCTTTATCCTGGACCCTGGTCTCATTTCTATTTGTTATCGAGTGCACTTGGGGAAAAGACCACCTTTCAAGTGTGTTAACGGTTGAAAAAGAGGCCCTGTCTGGATTCCTGTTCATTTCTGTCTGTCAACTAATCACCTACTTTATAAAGTGAATATTGAGAGGGCGTTTCTGGGCAGTTCGCACTAGGGGTTGAACGAGTACATCATTTTGAAACTCGACATTAACATAATAATATTCGAGTAGAGCTCGAGTAGAATAGAATAGAATATATCTTTATTGGCATCGTCATTGCACCGGGGCACAAAAACATCACAATTGACGCACACCCGTCCTTGAGATGGGGGCGAGTGCACGCAGCTGCGGCAGTAATTAAACCGCGCCGCCACAATCTTAGATATGGAAAAAAAGGAAGGTAACATGAGGTTAATCAGTGGTATTGCAAAAAATATCTATCACATTTTGTCTTACAGGACACTATATGATACATCAAAAAACTCTACCAGCAAGCAACAGTTATGACAAATCACATTTATGCATTTTGAGGTTGAGACAGTGAGATTTCTGTCCATGAGCCATTTCCAGATAGCTATAGGTCATGGGAAACAGGGAAGGAGCTAAAAGAAAAAGCTGCTGCCTCGTCCAGGGCCGGAAGTAGTAGTTGATGATGTCATAGGATCTCAAGATGCAAAAAAATAATTAACTAATTAAAACTGCAAAATAATAATAATAATAATTTATTATTTACAAAAAAAGACCAACAAATCATTGGGAGCATATATCAGGCTCCTACCATTTATCTTACAGCAAATAAGTCACAGGAAACCCAAAACTGTTAGTTATTATTATTAAGCTGCAAAGGTGAACAAAATGTGTGGCACGTCAAAAACGAAACTAAAAACAGTGGGGCGGTTGACCACCCCGCACCGCCGCCTGTGGTGCATTAGGTTTAGTTTTAGAGATTAATATGTTGATAGGATTTTATAGGTTTAGAGATTAATATTTTTTGCCTTTTATTTGTGAAACAAGGTCAGAGGAATCTGGTTCTGGTTCGGTCATTGGACCCGATGTTACACCACATTCTGTGACCTGCGACAGTTCATGCAACACCGCCCCCTACGGTCACAATATACGGTGGTCACAGAATATGGTGTAACACCGGTTCGCAACTTGCTCCAAACAGGAAGTTGATTCATTTTCTGTTCTGTAACTGGGACGTGATGATGTCACTACGAATACTCGACGTGAAATAAAAAAACTCAATAGAGGCCCGTAATCGATGTGTTGATTACTTGAGTAGTCTGTTAAAGCCCTAGTTCTCACAGCTGACAACAATACTGACCAACATGCTTAAGGTTGAGCGGCACAACGAGTCTGTGTTGGATTGTTGAAAATCCTTCAGTAATTCTAGACTTACAACCTCTTTGTGTTCTCTGAATCTTTGATAACTAACACTAGTTATACTATACTGTACTAGTTTACCTGTGTTCCCGTTTTAAAACCTCTTGGAATGGCCTTGGCTGCTTCCTTTCCAAGGATCCTCGCAGTCGCACCTTCCTCCAGTTCATTCTTCACATCGCCTGTGGGATGATAAGTTGCAGAGAGGAAAGAGTTCAGCTCAATATGCCACTTGCCGGTCTGCTCTCTGAAGCTCAATTGACCACATCATTACTCACCTGTGTTTGGACTTCACCTCCTGGAATCCTGACTTTGGCCTCCTCCCATCATGCAAGAAAAATATCAGACCATAGGAATCAAGACATACTCAGAAATCTTTGTGCACTCACTTGGACTCATTCCCCTCCACAGACTCCCTCTTTCCCAAGTGTTTTTGAGCATTGTTGAGATGCATAAAAAATCTTTTTAAAGTGCCGTCATGTAAAAAGTATGGGAAATAACATAAATATTCCACAAGTTTAAGTGTGTAAAGATGTGAATAATCTAACGTGAATGCTTCTTTATGACTGAAATGTTTTTCTTCATTCATCAATAGTACACCTTTTCTCAAAGGAGGCTGCTAATTTGATTTGCTCCATCTGGTGTTGACTAGAGGTGCTGTTTTGAAACAAGAAAAAGGCCGTGGCGACCGTTAATTTTTCTCAGCGTGGAGCATATGTTTTTATCTCCTAAACTCTCCATTACATGACAGCTGCTGGGAAACAAGCGGCTCTTGTAATAAAACCATTACAGCCTAATAGCTTTGATTTAACTCTACAACAAAAGTGTAAATCAAAGTTTGTCACTCTGCTGGCTGCTTTCTGTTTAGCTATTTCTTTTTGTTGGCTGTATGTGTAGACTTTGGCTGCAGAGTTAGAAAGCAATGAATCATTTGACAGAAGATTCAGAAAGTTTAAACTCACTGACTAAAACCCTTCAGGAACTGAAGAAGCTCTGCAGTTTTACAGTTTGTGATGTGAGACTGTAGTTGTGTGTGCAGGTGGACATCTGTCTGCATGCACGCAATCACATAATGTTAATAATTTAAAAATTCTAGTACGTATTTCATCCCCATTGCAGAGCAAATGTGTGTGGGGGAGGGGGGGAGGGTGGAGAGGTGGAAAAACCCACCGTCCATCCATCTGTCCATCTATCCACCATGCATGCTGTAAGCATGATAACATGATAGGTAAATGAGGTATCGACTTTCATTTTTGTGTGTAGTTGCACAAGCAAAAAAAAGTTTGTTGTGGAAAATTGGGTTGCCACGTCAAATCCAAGATGGCCACTACCATATGTATACAATACATATAAACCAGTCACCCCAATTACTGAATTAAAGGAAACTATGGTTTATAGTTTTTATATTGCTTACAAGTATAGTTTCCTCAAATGATCGGGGTGGCCGAAGATTAATCTGTGGGCCAAGCACCACCATTGGTAGTGGTGGGCAGATCTATCTAAGTAATGATAATATCAATATTAATGTTAGTGCTATTCATCAGTATCAGTGTAAAAGTATCAATGCTGTGCCAAAGTTCATGCTCAATAATCCAGGTAAAAATTCAACAATGTTCAGTCAGGTCATCTGGATGGTTTCTTTTTTTAGAGACATTTCATCCTTCATCCAAAGGACTTATTCAGTGTGAGGAGCCACCAAACAAACTGACTCCCACTAACAGCATATTCCATGATGGAAAAAAGCAGTTTGCTGGTGCAAAGATGGCCTCTGGGGCCTGCCCTCTCCCTCATAAACTCCTCAGTTTGTTTGGGAATCAGTTTGTTTGGTGGCTCCTCAGACTGACAAAGTCCTTTGGATGAAGGACGAAACGTCTCAGCAAACAAAAGAAACTGTCCAGATGACCTGACTGAACTTTGTTGGATTTTTACCTGGATTATTGAGCATGAACTTTGGTATCAATGCTGTAGTTTCACTTTTTCTGTATGGGCTGCTCAGGCTCCTGCTGTACGTCCTGCTACTTCCAAGTGTCTCTCTTCTCACAGTGCGCCTTCCAGGGTTCAAACCACTGAGTCTGGGACAAGTACCAGGCTATGGATCATTTGCTACCACATGGAAAATTTTTAAAAAATGCTGACACCTCTGTTCTTCTTTGCAGTGTAGTTCCTACCCACTTGAACATCCATCCATCCAGCCATTATCTTTACCCACTCCTTCATTTTCAGGTCATGGGGTTCCCTGGTGCCCATGTCCAGCCATCACTGTGCGAGGGGCGGGGGACACCCTGGACAGGTCTCCAGTCCATCACAGGGACACAGAGAGACAAACAATCATTCACTCTCACTCACACCTAGAGACAATTTAGAGTTACCAATCAGTCTAACATGCACGTTTTTGGACTGTGGGAGGAAACCGGAGTACCGTACCTGGAGAAAACCCACGCATGCACGGAGAGAACATGCAAACTACACCCAGAAAGGTCCCGGACGTGATTTGAGCCAACAACTTTCTCACTGAGATGCAGCAGCTCTACCAAGTGAGCCATTGTGCCACTGCCACTCACCCCCACCTTTAAGAGTGTAATATCTTGTACCAAAAACATTAAGATTTAAATACATTCTCTGTTCAGTTCCAGTCCAGAAATTTACTAATTTTGAAAACTACAAACATTAGCAATTCAAATCCCTCAGCAATGGGGGACATAGGTGTAGGGCAGGGGTGCTCACACTTTTTCAGCATGCGAGCTACTTATAAAACAACCAATTCAAAATGATCTACCCAATACAAAAATGCAAAACGTAATTATCTTCAAATGTATTAAGGATTATTTTTATGTACAATGTATGTTGATGTACCTTGCATAACTGAATAAGCCAATATTGCACAACACATATAATAAATCAGGGGTCACCAACGTGGTGCCTGCAGGGACCACATGAGGTGCCCGGTGGTGGGGACAGCAATATAGATTTTTTATTTATTTATTTAAAAAAAGATGGTAGAAACTGATCCCCACCCCCCTTCTTTATAAGAATCTGGTCTTTTACTTTAATAAATGTTTTTTAAAAATCATTAGATCTTTTTAAACTTTATAATGTCATCTCTACAAAAGCCCCCTCCACCAAATCTAAAGTGGTCCACAGGCCACCAGTTGATAACCACAGTTGTAGCAGGTTGTTATGGCTCCGGACACGGACATGCTCTGCCTTTACACATTCGACAGGCTCCCTCACTGTCCATTTTTAAAACCCGTTTGAAAACACATCTCTACTCATTGGCCTTCAACCCAACTGAGACTTGATTTTACTTCATTTTTATTGATTTTACCTGTTTAACTTGTCATTTTATTGTATTTTAAATTGAAATTTTAGTTCATTGTGTGTTAGTTTTGTGGTTCTGTTTTTATGCTTTCTTTTATCTTGTTTGTAGCTAGTGTCCAGCGCTTTGTTTCAGCTGTGGCTGTGTTAAAGCGCTTTATAAATAAAGTTGATGATGATGATGATGATGATGATGATGATGATGATGATGATGATGATGATGATGATGATGATGATGATGATGATGATGATGATGATGATGATGATGATGATGATGATGATGATGATGATGATGATGATGATGATGATGATGATGATGACGACGTTTAATTTAGTGAACAAAGGCATTAAAATGGCTCTTTTGGTACGGAGAGATTTAATGTATACAGCGGTGCTTATGAATTTATGTTGCAGTCAGTGAACGCACCGCGAAAGAGTGTGACGCAAACGCGAGCACTGCGGACAGAAAAAAGTGCAGAGAACAGAGAGTAGTGCTGTATGAAAAGTGTCTCGTATGATTAGAATAATAAAGCAACGTCAACTCCCAACCAGTATGTTTCTTAAGCGTGCAGAGAAACATCACAGCGTCGCTCACCTGGAACGATGCTTCAATGAGCACCCGGAAGTTGGGTGAGTGAAAAATGACTGCTGGATTTTAGTTCCTCCACCTTTCTCTTTCTCAGCTGGCTTTTCGGTGGGAAGTCGATGTCGTATTTTCCATGAACAGTCCGAAATATGATTGTTTTTGCTTGTATGTTTTGCTGCGTTTCGCCCCGTTGTTTTTAACGCATGAGCGGTGACCTAAAGCTCGTCATCTGATTGGTTGCCCTGTATGTCAATCAAGTGACGGGATGTTTGATAGGCTTACAAATTTTTTATGTCACGCTGCGGAAAAAAATATAATTATAATGTCACACTGCGATCGACCAGTAGATCGCAATCGACGTTATGAGCACCTCTGGTGTAGGGGTTGTTAGTTAATCATTCAAGTCATGATTATGGGTGAAATCACCCCCCTCCCCAAAAAAAAGACTATAGTCTGCCCAATTATATACCACAAATTTGAGATAATGTAAACTAAGTGGTATTTCCTGCTCTGGACCAATTCATTTTAGTCACTATTGAGGATGGGACCGTGCAGCAACTGCCAGATGAATCTTCTAAGGATAACAAACCTGTCTGCTTTGCTTGCATCCAGCAGCAGTCCCTCTGTGGACCCCGAGTCTGCGCTGCATTAGCCTCTTTTTTTGACAGCTGCTCAAATGTTGCATGTCTGCTTCTGTCTACAGAAATTTGTCCTCTGACCTGCATTGAAAGTTCTTGTGAGGACAGCGAGCTGCGCAGATTGAAAGTGTGACGTGTGCCAGGAAGTCACTATTCAATCTTAATTTATACAGGTTAAGTGCTAACTAGCTAAACTAATGCTTCCATCAAGGTTCGGTCAATGTAATTAAAAGAAGAATTATCTGAGGTGATTCATCAAGCCTCATACCTTCTGGGTGTTTCAGAGAAGTCGTTCTGAGCTTCAGTACAGAGTTTAGTTGGGCTGCCTCAGGTCTAATGGTCTCTTTTGCTTGAGTTGAAGACTGTGGGGGCCTCTGCAGAACGTCCACTTGTTCATCATGTGATTGGTGTGTGCATAATTTAATGTTGTGTCTATGCAGAGGTCAGTATGACAAAGAACCAATTTCAAATGAATGCACCTTCTTGCTGACAGCCGGACACCACAAAGGTACAATTTATAATAATTTTGTTAACTTCCTCCATTAAAATCAACAATGACGCAGTTTTACATGGTTAAAGTTGTATTTTTGTACCAAATATTGTATTTCCAAAAAGCTCTTCCTATTCTAAAGAGCTCATTGCAACCAGAAAGTACTGTTGTCTCTCCTCCTGGGCACAAAGTAATTTTAATTCATTGGGGGTTTTGAAATGTTCATAGTCTTTTTAAAGGTTTTATGTGTTTGTAGCAGAATCTATAAGTTCTGTTAGAAAAATTTCTGGATGGTCCAGATTGGACCTTTACCCTCATGGTTCAAGTTAATAACCGCTTACGTTACAAGGACAGTTTTCAAGTGGGATTCAGTGGAAAAGTTTTGAGTTTCCTTTTAAAAGGACCTGATGAGCTAATGACCTGTCCGAATGTAGATACGACCGAAAGGGAATTCTGCAGTCGTACAGTGTTAATCAAGCAATGCAAATCTGACTTTATGTTAAAAAAAATTAAAATAGACTTCGCATGAACTGCTGTAAAATGTTCATGTACCGGTACATGGACTTCAGCAAATTCGCTCTTATCTGTAGCACTTTGGTGCAGTCTAGAGTTGATTTGTGCAGAAACCTTCAGACATTTGGGACAGAATGACTGTGTAACACAAAATAAACAGCAGTGAAAAGGGTTATAAAATAGTGTTTGCACTAACAACTCTGAAACTGTGAATGTATGTTTTTACTGCCTGAGACTGCAAAATCATCTTTGGACGTGCTCAGACCTTGTTAATAAACTAATAAACCCACTTGTTCAATTTTCTAAACATCACAAAAGTTCACGCAAAAACCTATTGTATAAACATCTAACATTACCATCAGTTTTACCCACGCATTGTGACAGAAATCATATGAGATAGCTGCCGGGAATGACGCAGACTGCAGTGGAAATGCTACAGCTGCCTGCTCCCGCTGCTGTTTGCACTTGCAGTTAACTTGAGCTTCATATAAATAACCATGTTCTGCAAAAAGAGCAGAGTTTAAAGGTTTCTAAATAATAACGCACCGTAATGATGAGTGAATCTGTTTTATGGCAACAGCAATCCACTTTAGTGTCAGCTGGTCTAAACTTTAGTTTGGTCAAAATTAAAATATTTCTTCAAACTACTGTAATGTTCTGCAAAACTCAAGTTCAAAAGATCTGAACTATTCCTTTAAGAACAGTGTTTTTGCTAATAGCCTTTCCCTGCTTTACTGGGCAAGAGTTATTTAATTATCCGTGTGTAAGGCCGTAGCCTTTTGGCCCTTGTTGCTGCTGAATTTTAGAACAAGATTTAAAGCGTTTGACAACTTTTTTTTAATTCAAAAACTTGACGTTAGCTGTGAAATAAAACACTGGTAACCTAAAAAGGTTTTAAAACCGCACCCTGTTAAAAAAAATCCTGAGTATTCATATACCAGTACACAGATCTGATGTTAAAAGATGACTTCCTGTATTTTGCACCATGCTTTTTGTTAACAAAGTAACAGCTCCATGTCACAAGCTCACTGGTGTAATTAGCCCACTGTGGCTTTTATATGGAGGCTGTTATCACCGGCTATAAACAGCCACTGTAGCCGGTCAGCCCTCTTCGTCGGTTCTGACGCAGAATCGTTCATGTTTTACTGGCCTCATATGTTCCACATGCGAGAAACATGTGTGCAGCTCCATGTAAGTTCACGTTGGGTAAAAACTTCACATCCAGTCAGGGATCAACTATGAGAGAATCTGAACATTCCTGCACTGATAATGATTCAAAACTTAAATTGAAACCATCGTTTTACCTCACAAAAATCAGAGGGATACATTTGCTGACAAAGTCTTAAGGTTTTCCAACTTTCATGCTTTTAGGTGTTGCGCACGCTTAGGGTTATAATGTTCTATCTTTATCTGGTTTTTATTTTTACAGTAAAACAAACTGGTTCTGGCTTCATGAGCAGAACTTTATTTAAGATAATGTGTCATTTTCCTGAATATCTCTAAATTTGTGATAATTACAGTTATAGTAGTAGTAGTAGTTTCTTTATTTCAGACACAATGTAAGATCCATATATGTATATAAAAAGAAAAAAGAAAAACATTAAAAAAGATGAAAATGATTTCCTATAGGCTATAGTATTAACAGATCACCAAAAATGTGATCAGTTCAGCCAGAATACTGACATTAGCATTAGTTCAGCTGCACTGACAATCAGAAACACGTTTAATGTTCTGCTCTGAGCCACTGCAGATCAGTTGGATCTCACCCGCTTGCTGCACACATGTAACGTCCCCACTAAGCACTCCCACTCTGGTCATTAGTAAAAATAAGCTTTGGCTTTAATTATAGAAACACCAGCCCTTGAATCCAACTGTTTTATAGGGCCTGAGTGTTTTTACACGACTGCTTTTCTAACATGAAATGAATTGCTTAGGTGCATATAAGCAACAGTTGGGAACTTTTGGGGGCTGTAGCTCCTTAAAGGGGACCACATATTCAAAATTAACTTTTTAATGTTTTTTTTACTCAACTTTGGGTATGTACTTCATAAAAAAAAACAGTCCTAGGGCCAAAGAAATGCACCCAGTGGTATATTTACTCTAAGTAGATTTATTTGTCTGTGATAGATTTGTCTCGTTTTCAAATCCTGCGGCTTGTGACGTCACAAGCCGCAGCCACAACCCACACAAAACCTGAGTCCAGCCCCTCACCTGATTCCTGATTTCATCTCATCTTTTGTTTAAATGTTCTTAATTTCATGTGTACAGCACTTTGTTGCAGCTGTGGTTGTTTTAAATGGCTTTATAAATAAAGTATAATTGTTATTTTTACGTTTTAGTTCAATTTTTAGCGATCGCTCCCAACGCGCAGCCGGCAGAAATAAAACGAGCAGACCGCCGGCGAAGGCACCATCTGCGTGCGGGAGCTGCTGGGAACTGCTGGCTTTTGAGGTCCGTGGGGTCCGGTCAGAGGTTGCCTCATACGGATAAATTAACTGGAGACACTCGGTGAACTTTGTGTGTGTGTGGACTGAAGCAGCGATCGCTCCCAAAAGCGCCGCATGCAACGAGCGGAGCTGGTGGTGTGCCGGAGGAGGAAAAGCTATCTTTAGCCTCGGAGGTGGGCTAATGCTAAAAGGAGCTGCAAATGGCGGCGCGCGCAGACGGCTTTCGGTAAGTTATCTTAAGCTAGTAGCACTAACAGTAAGTCAAATGAGTAATTAAAAAAGAGCTAATTTTAAAACAACAACATATTAGAGATACTGGCTGTTTCAGAGGGCGGAGTAAATGTAAACAGATTTTTGTAGGGCGTGGCATTCAGAGCTCATTATCATAAACCGGTCGTTTAGAACGGAAGTCAGAAAATGCATAACTAGAAAGGGGATATTTTATTATCTAAGAATTATTTTGTGCATTAAATTGAATGAATATGGTCTGGATAGCCCACAGAAATACCATAAAAATAAAAAATAAAACAATATGTGGTCTCCTTTAAAACAGAGACTTTTTCTTTTGTTGGTTACTATAACAGTGTGTGACCGATTTTGACAATAACAGAATGAAAACATTTAGAAAAACCACAGCATGCTGGGACTTTTTAGACACTTTAGACTTGTGGTTGTTAAGATTGAAGTGTGAACCAATCCAAATTGGAACATCTGCATCTGCATTTGAAAGTTCAATTTCTTAAAAAATAAAAAAATTAACTTGAAAATTGAGCTGTTTCACTTTTTACAGCGCCACAATGGGTTTTGACATAATTAGTTATAATTGTCGGAATGATCAGATTGAATGGCTTTGGACCAGCACTTGCATGATGATTCTTTGACTGTTTTTCATTGAAGGTATAGTCTTTAAATGGTAAATGGACCGTACTTATATAGCGCTGTTTTAGTACTCAAAACGCTTTACAACACCATCTGTGTCCTCATTTACCCATTCATACAGCACTCTACTAGATCTATACAAAGAATAATCAGTGTGTTATCACATTCCTACACCAATGGGACACACATCGGCGGCAATGAGGGGTTCAGTGTCTTGCCCAGGGACACTTGGGCATATGACTGCTGGTGGAATTGAACCCCCAACTCTTGCATTGGAGGACGACCGCTCTAACCACTCAGCCAAGCAATCTTGACAATGGATTATTGACAGAAAAGTGGGAGGAGATATGATGTGTAGGAAATGGCAGCTTGTTGGATGTTAACTTGAACTGTGAGTTGACGGGAGGGTACCGGTACATACTACAACGGATACGTTATGGACACAAGCTTTTATTAAAATTAATATTAGTTAAATCTTTGCTGTGCAGACATAGCCGAGACTTCATTAGCTCTTTGTTGATGCCACGAACTATTTCCACTCTTTAAAAAATTGACTTCTTGTTTTGACATCTCAGCTCGTCAGCCGATTAAGTCCTGCAGAAGCCTGTTAATCACCCATTCATTCAAATCAGCTGTGTCAAAGCAAACATCTCGTTATTTTTCTACACCACCCTACAAAATAGCTGGGTTTTTTTGTTACATTTTCTTTTCCATTTTTTTTAACTTATTTTTTAAAAAATCTCAATTTTCATGCATCCTTTATTATTGTCAATTACTGTCTTTGTTGTCCACTGTTGTTGTCACTCTTTGTTAAAACCAGGTCTCTCTTGTAAATGAGTCCCCGAGGCTCAATGGGACTAACCTGTATAAATAAAGGTTGAATGAATTTAGATGATTCTATCAACAACAAAAACTTTGTAACTATTATTTTTTCCAGGTAAAAAATAAACCAAAGACAAAAAGTAATCCTTGGACAGGGGAAATGTCTAAAATGTCATTTGTTAATATGTTTTGAATCAACTGATTTGAATAAATGAGTGGTTAATAGGCAGATTAGCAACTAAAACCTGAAGGAGAGTGGCCATCAAGGACCTGGCCTCATGTATCAACGGTGCGTACGCACAAAAACCATGCGTATGCCATTTTCCACGCAAAACTCCATATGTATCAAAACAGAACTGAACGTGGAAATGTGCGCAGCCCCACGCCAACTCCAGGGCTGGCGTACGCACGTTTCTGTGGTTTTGGTTCCATTGGCGACACTTAGAGGTGATTCTGAGAAACTGTTCATGATGTGAAAATCATTATTGTTCACACCAAACACACATGATTAACAATTATTACATCCACATGGACGCAATTAGATGAGTGGATACAAAAGCATGCGCAAAATAGTGGCAACAATATGGTGAGTAAATTATTCTTTTTTCATCCTTATAATCTCTTATGCGCATGGAACCTGTGCGCCCCCACATGTCGCCCTGTCTTTGAAGTTCCATTACTAGTCAGTGCTTCAAGTGATCAACTTTCTGTTAATGGCTGGTTAAAATGCAGTTTCAGAGCAGTCTACCAAGCCCTTGTTTGTTTCTGTGTGTATAGCGGTTCTGCAAATAAACACGTGCGTAAAGTGTGGAATGCGTCCGCCTTTCACCAGCGCACTGCTGCGTTCATTAACACAAAGTAACCCAAAAGCGCCGCATTACGAACTGATAAGCATCTGACTCTGCCCATTTGTAATTTATTATTTTTATTTCACAGGGGACCGTGGTTACCCACTAAAAACATGGCTCATGACTCCTCTCGCCAACCCCCACACTGAGCAAGAGCGGAGGTTTAATGACGTCCATTCCCGCAGCCATCGAGAGGACAATTGGCCTGCTAAAGGGACGGTGGCGCTGTCTGGACAGGACTGGAGGTCTGCTGCTCTATAGTCCTGTAAAAGTGTGCCGCATTGTGATGGCATGTGGCGTCCTCCACAATTTGGCACACGGACTTGACATACCACAGCCTGACATACGCTTGCCCCCACCAGAGGAACCAGAACCTGCACCCCTCAATGTACATCCCACCCAGGTAGCTATTAGGGCCCGGCAAAATGTGATAGCAAATATATAAAACAGGCAAGTACACATTATCACTTAATCAGTGCATTTAATGTTCTGTTAATGTCTGCGAGGACTCCGATCAGTTGGTCCAGGCGGTCATTGATGCCATTAATGCCGGAAACTATTTCCTGCTGTGTCTGCAGGACAGCTGTCGTCAGAACACGGCCAGTAGGACGGACATCAGCTGCTGGCAGGTGGGGTGTGCTGGATGTGCCCGTGGTGCCAGACGTTCCAGGGACACTGGAGGAGCATCCAAAGTCTGAGGCAGCAGACTGCGTGTCTTCTGTTTCATTCTCTGATGGCAAAATAAAATGTGTACATGTAAAAAAAATATATAAAAAAATCCCATGACTGAAGACTTTTTATTCTTATAGTCACCAGTATGAAAACAAGATATTTTATGGCATTTAGAATTAACACTGACTTATTTACTTACTTTGTGTACAATCCGAATCCCCCACATGCGGAGCCACTACACCTGTGAGGGCCGTGTCACCCACAATACTGGCAACCCTCTGGTCAAATGGAGTGATGTCGTCATCTCCTGTCCCCCCGCCTGTTTTCGTCACACTCTGGCGATGGGCAGCTGTCCTCCGTTTCACATCCACCTTAATATCTGACCACTTTTTTTTAGTTCTGCCGGTGTTCGCTGCTCTGACCCCACAGCATTTACAGCTTCACACAGGCTGTCCCACTCACGCCTTTTGCGCTTAGCTGTAACGCCAGAGGACAGCGTGCCAAACAAAACTTTTTTCCGTGCCTCTACCTCACTCAGAAGTGTCTCCAGTTCACAGTCCGTGAAGTTCCTCTTTTTTCCACGTTTCGACATGATTTGCAATAGAGCAAAGACGACATTCCTCTGGTGCAGGGCATATTTAAATGAATTTGCATATTTATATGGAGGCGTGTCAAAGGCGGAGTCGGCCACTCTCTCATGTGCGCTCAATTCCACGTTGATTGTGATGTACAAAAGCAATGTGCGTGGATTCCGGCGTACGCACAGTTTGATACACCTGGATTTTTTTGTGCGTACGCCGTTTTCTGGATTTGACCGTACGTCACGTTTCAGTAAGAAGTCCACGCAAGTCTTTGTACATGAGGGACTGGATACCACAGTGTATTATCTGCCTCTACCTCGCACTATCACCAGCATCCTCCTTCGTCGCACCAGTCCTTTATATAACCTTCTCCACTATGCATAAACCTCCTCTGTGATTTTGTTCTTTTCCTCCTCCCTGTCAGCTCCACTGTCATCTTGTTCTGTCCAATACCGGTACTTTTACTGTTACCCCTCTGCACATGTCCACACCATCTCAGCTTTGCCTCCGCGACCTTGTTTCCAAACCACTCAACCTGACCTGTTCCTGTAACTCTTAATTATATCGTTTTGTTAACAGTCTCAATAAAAATCTGAAGATCTTCAGCTCCATCACCAGTTTTTTTATTGCCACTATCTCAAAATCACACATCAGAGCAAGTCTCACTTCAAACTTTTCACTCTTCCAACCATCCTTGGTCCCAAATTACCACTGATGCTCATCTTCATCTACTCCATCTTGCCTGTCTCCTCTTCTTCACCTCTCTTGTGCTCTGTCCATTGAATTGGATGGCCAACCAGATAATTCAACTCAACATCTCTTCTACTTGCAGCTTTGATGCACCTCTCTTCCTGTCATTTCACATGTTGTCTTACTTCTGCTGACCTTCATCGTTCTTCTCTCTTAAACATACCTCCACCTGTCCAGGTTTTCTTCCAGCTGATCCCTGCTCTTACTACACATTAAGCTGTCATCTGCATACAGTATTATTCACTTTCTATGAACATGCATGTTTGGTTCATTGGACTAATTTAGGTGATGTGTGTGTGTGTGTGTGTGTGT
>JBBPBX010037911.1:0-12809 GCA_038048925.1 Garcialebias charrua | reverse complement strand
GAACACACACCATCCCCCAACCTTGTGGAAAAAGCCTTGTTGGGGGAAAACTAAACTGAGATTTGGAAAATGAACGCACGAATGAACACATAAATGAACGTCTATCCACTTTCTTCTGTTATGACCTAAACTAAATGTTTAAATGTAATGAACTTCATAAACATTAGTATGTTATATTTGATTACAGCAGTCTACATTTGCTCACTGATGTTTAAGTTCGACCTTGAATGGTTTCAGACCCTTAAAATGGCCCTGAGCTCCTGAAGGCTTTGTCTGTGTGAAGCTGAAGCTGCCTGGTATTGCTCAGGGTTTCTGTGTACCCACTTATACACACAGTTTTCATTCCATACATTCATGTTAAAAAGAAGAAACAGAATGAACTCAAAACACCCACAAAACGAGTATTATGATTTGTGCTCCCAAAGCAAATTTCATAGAAAAAAAGAGTGACATCACTTTCGTTCCATAATGTTTGGATCATCTGAGAAGCTGTTTGTTGAATGATGAAACCACACATCTCAACAGTTCCTGACATCCACAAGCCAGTATGAGCCACCGGGTACTCTGGACGAACAGATGTGGCTACGCTAACATTTGTTGAAATCGTTGAGTTTTAACTCTTTTTGGAGCAGCTACGGCTGAGAGGTTAGAGCAGTCGTCCTCTAGTGGGAGAGTTGTGGGTTTGATTCCACCAGCAGTCACATGTTGAAGTGTCCCTGAGCAAGACACTGAACCCTTCATTGCTTCCGATGAGTCTCCCATTGGTGTATGAATGTGATCTAGAGAGAGATAGTCAGAGTCAGTTTCTTTATTTGTCGTTCCACCACATGTGTACACAAAATATGTACACAGGGTCCCAGTTACATCCAACAATAAAATGTAAAAGAAAAAAACAGTAATAACATCTAAGATATGAACTAAGAAAAACATCAACTAAAAATACACAAAGCACTAGTAGCATTACACCGAACAGCAGCACGAACATGAGTCTGTGTGAGCAGATGAACACGAATGAACACAGCAACATGAAACAGATCAGCAGCAACATGAAACAGATCAGCAGCAACATGAAACAGATCAGCAGCAACATGAAACAGATCAGCAGCAACATGAAACAGATCAGCAGCAACATGAAACAGATCAGCAGCAACATGAAACAGATCAGCAGCAACATGAAACAGATCAGCAGCAACATGAAACAGATCAGCAGCAACATGAAACAGATCAGCAGCAACATGAAACAGATCAGCAGCAACATGAAACAGATCAGCAGCAACATGAAACAGATCAGCAGCAACATGAAACAGATCAGCAGCAACATGAAACAGATCAGCAGCAACATGAAACAGATCAGCAGCAACATGAAACAGATCAGCAGCAACATGAAACAGATCAGCAGCAACATGAAACAGATCAGCAGCAACATGAAACAGATCAGCAGCAACATGAAACAGATCAGCAGCAACATGAAACAGATCAGCAGCAACATGAAACAGATCAGCAGCAACATGAAACATCCATCCATCCATCCATTTTCTTCCGCTTATCCGGGGTCGGGTCGCGGGGGTAGCAGCCTAAGTAGGGAGGCCCAGACTTCCCTCTCCCCAGCCACTTGGAGCAGCTCCTCTGGGGGAATCCCAAGGCGTTCCCAGGCCAGCCGAGAAACATAGTCCCTCCAGCGTATCCTGGGTCTTCCTCTGGGTCTCCTCCCGGTGGGACATGCCCGGAACACCTCACCAGGGAGGCGTCCAGGAGGCATCCTAACCAGATGCCCGAGCCACCTCAACTGGCTCCTCTCGATGTGGAGAAGCAGCGGCTCTACTCCGAGTCCCTCCCGGATGACTGAGCTTCTCACCCTATCTCTAAGGGAGAGTCCAGCCACCCTGCGGAGAAAACTCATTTCAGCCGCTTGTATCCGAGATCTTGTTCTTTCGGTCATAACCCAAAGCTCATGACCATAGATGAGGGTGGGAACGTAGATCGATCGGTAAATTGAGAGCTTTGCCTTTTGACTCAGCTCTCTCTTCACCACGACAGACCGGTACAGCGCCCGCTTCACTGCGGACGCTGCACCTATCCGCCTATCGATCTCACGCTCCAGTTTTCCCTCATTCGTGAACAAGATCCCGAGATACTTAAACTCCTCCACTTGGGTAAGGACCTCCTCCCCGACCCGGAGAGGGCACGCTACCCTTTTCCGGCTCAAGACCATGGCCTCGGATTTGGAGGAACTGATCCTCATCCCGGCCGCATCACATTCAGCTGCAAACCGCTCCAGCGAAAGCTGTAGATCACGAGCTGATGAAGCCAATAGGACCACATCATCTGCAAAAAACAGAGAAGCGATTCTAAGGCCACCAAAACGGATCCTCTCAACACCTTGGCTGCGCCTAGAAATTCTGTCCATAAAAGTTATAAACAGAATCGGTGACAAAGGGCAACCTTGGCGGAGTCCAACTCTCACCGGAAACGAGCCTGACTTACTGCCGGCAATGCGGACCAAGCTCTGACACCGGTCGTACAGGGACCTAACAGCCCATATCAATGGGCCTGGTACCCCATACTCCCGGAGTACCCGCCACAGAACCCCCCGAGGGACGCGGTCGAATGCCTTTTCCAAGTCTACAAAGCACATGTAAACTGGTTGGGCAAACTCCCACGCACCCTCCAGGACCCTGTTGAGGGTGTAGAGCTGGTCTAGTGTTCCACGACCAGGACGAAAACCACACTGCTCCTCCTGAATCCGAGGTTCGACTATCCGACGGACCCTCCTCTCCAGAACCCCTGAATAGACCTTACCAGGGAGGCTTAAGAGTGTGATCCCTCTATAGTTGGAACACACCCTACGGTCCCCCTTTTTGAATAGGGGAACCACCACCCCAGTCTGCCAATCCAAGGGAACTGCCCCCGATGTCCACGCGATATTGCAGAGTCGCGTAAGCCAACACAACCCCACAACATCCAGAGCCCTAAGGAACTCAGGACGAATCTCATCCACCCCCGGAGCCTTGCCACCGCGGAGCTTTTTAACCACCTCGGCGACCTCAGCACCAGAGATTGGAGAGCCCGATCCAAAGTCCCCAGGCTCCGCTTCCTCAGTGGAAGACGTGCCAGTAGGATTGAGGAGGTCTTCGAAGTATTCCGCCCACCGACTCACAACATCCCGAGTTGAGGTCAACAGCACGCCATCCCCACCATAAATGGTGTTGGTCGCGTACCGCTTTCCCCCCCTGAGACGCCGGATGGTGGACCAGAATCGCCTCGAAGCCGTACGGAAGTCATTCTCCATGGCCTCTCCGAACTCCTCCCACGCCCGAGTTTTTGCCTCAGCAACCACCCGAGCCGCATGCCGCTTGGACTGCCGGTACCTATCTGCTGCTTCCGGGGTCCCACAGGCCAAAAAGGCCCAATAGGACTCCTTCTTCAGCTTGACAGCATCCCTCACCGCCGGTGTCCACCACCGGGTTCGAGGGTTGCCACCACGACAGGCACCAACAACCTTGCGGCCACAACTCCGATAAGCTGCCTCGACAATAGAGGCGCGAAACATGGCCCACTCGGGCTCAATGTCCCCCGCCTCCCTCGGAACGTGTTCAAAGCTCTCCCGGAGGTGGGAGTTAAAGCTCCGTCTTACGGGAGACTCTGCCAGACGTTCCCAGCAGACCCTCACAATACGTTTGGGTCTGCCAGGTCTGACCGGCATCCTCCCCCACCATCGGAGCCAACTCACCACCAGGTAGTGGTCAGTTGACAGCTCCGCCCCTCTCTTCACCCGAGTGTCCAGGACATGCGGCCGCAGATCAGATGAGACGACAACAAAGTCGATCATTGAACTACGACCTAGGGTGTCCTGGTGCCAAGAGCACATATGGACACCCTTATGCCTGAACATGGTGTTCGTTATGGACAATCCATGACGAGCACAGAAGTCCAACAACAGAACACCACTCGGGTTCAGATCAGGGGGGCCGTTCCTCCCAACCACACCCCTCCAGGTCTCACTGTCATTGCCCACGTGAGCGTTGAAGTCCCCCAGCAGAACAAGGGAGTCCCCAGGAGGCGCACCCTCCAATACCCCCTCCAAGGACTCCAAAAAGGGTGGGTAATCTGCGCTGCCGTTCGGCGCATAGGCACAAACAACAGTCAGAGCCCGTCCCCCCACACGTAGGCGAAGGGAGGCTACCCTCTCGTTCACCGGGGTGAACCCCAACGTACAGGCACCAAGATGGGGGGCAACAAGTATGCCCACTCCTGCTCGGCGCCTCTCACCAGGGGCAACTCCAGAGTGGAAGAGTGTCCAACCCCTCTCAAGGAAACTGGTTCCAGAGCCAGAGCCATGCGTTGAGGTGAGTCCGACTATTTCTAGCCGGAACCTCTCAACCTCACACACTAGCTCAGGCTCCTTCCCCACCAGAGAGGTGACATTCCATGTCCCAATGGCCAGCTTCTGTAGCCGAGGATCAGACCGCCAGGGTCCCCGCCCTCGGCCACCACCCATTCCACAATGCACCCGACCCCTTTGGCCCCTCCCACAGGTGGTGAGCCTATGGGAAGGGGGACCCACGTCTCCTCTTCGGGCTGTGCCCGGCCGAGCTCCATGGGTGAAAGCCCGGCCACCAGGCGCTCGCCAACGTGCCCCTCCTCCGGGCCTGGCTCCAGAGTGGGGCCCCGGTGACCCGCGTCCGGGCGAGGGAACATTGTTTCCATTTATATTATTCATCATAAGGGGTCTTGTGGGCTGCGCTTTGTCTCGTCCCTCACCTAGGACCTGTCTGCCTTGGGTGACCCTACTAGGGGCATAAAGCCCCTGACAGCATAGCTCCTAGGATCATTGGGACACTCAAACCCCTCCACCACGGTAAGGTGGCAGCCCAGGGAGGGGCAACATGAAACAGATCAGCAGCAACATGAAACAGATCAGCAGCAACATGAAACAGATCAGCAGCAACATGAAACAGATCAGCAGCAACATGAAACAGATCAGCAGCAACATGAAACAGATCAGCAGCAACATGAAACAGATCAGCAGCAACATGAAACAGATCAGCAGCAACATGAAACAGATCAGCAGCAACATGATGTGATATTTCACAGTGATTATTCTGGTTAGATATTCATGAGTCTAACAGCCTCAGGGTAGAAGCTGTTCCTCAGTCTAGTGGTTCTACACTTAATGCTCCTCAACCTCCTTCCTGAGGGGAGTGGGGCAAAAAGTGTGTGTTCCGAGTGAGTGGGGTCCTTCATGATGCAGGTGGCCCTCTTCCTGTATCTGGAGTAGATGATCTAAAGCACTGATTAGTTTTGTATAGATATACTGTACTGTACATCTAGTAGAGTGCTTTATGAATGGGTAAATGAGGACACAGATTGTGTTGTAAAGAGCTTTGAGTATCTTGATAAGTGAGAAAGGTGCTATAAAAGAACAGTTCATTTACCTTTTGTTTCTCACAGACAGTCTGCTTTAGTTTTCTTTACAAGAAAGCTAACTCTCTTTGTGATGTTCTCCAGGGTTGCTAAGCTCAGGTGAGAAAAGATGGGATGAATTGCACTTTCACACATGTTCCAATTCAGTCTCATTTCATTTGAGCTCCTTAGCTTGAGAGGAAATCATTCCCTAGAAAATACCCTGATGCATGCTCAATAATCCAGGTAGAAAAATCCAAAAAAGCTAAGTCTGGTCCTCTGGACATTCAAAAAACAAAACAAAACAAAGCAAAAAAATGTAGAAACGTTTCGTCTTTCGTCCGAAAGACTTCCTCAGTCTGAGAAGCTGTGTTATTTATAAGACTGAGCTGAACTCAGCTTCTCAGACTGAGGAAGTCTTTCGGACGAAAGACGAAACGTTTCTACAGTTTTTTTTGCTTTGTTTTGTTTTGTTTTTTGAATGTCCAGAGGACCAGACTTAGCTTTTTTGGATTCCCTAGAAAAATTAATCTCAGAACATCGATGTTCTTTCAGCTTTCTGTGAGTAACTGTGAAGTTTTTTGCAGCTATTCCTGAACCGTGTATTCAGTAAAAATCAAGAAATAAATATTTATAGTCTTTGAATTATGAACTAGGTGCCCAAGAGATGCAGTTTTAAAAGATGAGTTCAGTAACTTTCACACCTACTCTCAGTCATGTGATCCATAAGGAAGGGGGAGGATGCCTGACAGGGGTCCCTGCAGAGGACAAAAGTCGAGGGCAGAAGCGTTGCATTCACTGATGAATGAGTGGAAAGATGAAAAAGGAAAGACTCCCCGTGTACATTATTGAAACAAGCCTGAAGTTCCTTTGAGCACCCTGATCTCACACTCTGCAGAAATGTGGCACACACAGAAATTATCCCTTGTTTCCCGGCAACAACTGAAGCGGGTGGGGGGTGGTGGTGGGGAGTGATGCCCTGTTAATTAAACTTTCCGGGGCAGCAGTGTTTGACCCCCAGTACGCCATCGTTGTCTCTTCTAAGCTTCCTGAGAAATGCAGCGTTGGTGCGGCTTAACGAGAGAGAAGAGAAAATATAGTTTCTCACTTTTGTCAAAAGGTCTCAGGCTTCGCTAAATGATTTATAGGAATACTGNACATCATCATCATCACTCACATTCCACTTTATCAAACCACTACATGGGCTTGAAGTCAAAAAGCAGCAGAAATGTGTGAGTTAGAATAAGAACTCATGCATCCACGAAAAAGACGTTTACTAAGGCGGGTGACCAGAGAAACTGTTGTTCTTTGTTGTTGTGAAAATCCATCCATCCATCTTTTACCCGCTTCTTCCATTTTGGGTCACGAGGGTCGCCAGTGCCCATGTCCAGCAGTCCCTGTGTGAGGGGCGGGGTACACCCTGGACAGGTTGCAAGTTCATCACAGGGCCACATCCTTTTCCACCGCTCCTACTCAGCCCCAACTCTGCTCAGCTCACCATAAGAGCACTATTCCACTAGCACTCTGTAGATGATTCACCCCATTATTTTTGTCCCTGCTTCTCTGGTGGGACCGTTCGAGCTGAGTCGGCACCAAACATGACGTCAGAACATTGTTGGTCACTGACCGGTCAGGATGAGAAGTCACTGGATCGCAGAAACTTTTCATCAATCCGTCATTTGCAATTTCTCTGAACCTGGAGCAGCATCTGGATCCATTTTTTTTTAGATTTTAAAAACAAAAATGACAACACCGTGTTTAATTCTGAAGTCCAGAAGTTTTTTGTGTTTGGTGACCGACGACAAAATTCGAGCGAGCGGAGTCACCGCAGAGGATCATATGAGCTGCCGACTTGTTGAAGCACGCGAGGCCGAGGCCCGGACCTCAGGCGCGCGTGCTCACAAAGCCGGATTCCGAACCTTGGTAGGCCGGAGGACTGGGACGGAGAGTGGATTTTTTTTAAAAAACATTTTATGTATAAAAAATTATATTTTTTTCAGTGAAGAATGAAAATAAATAGATGGTGCTGGCTTTATCATGAAATCCTGTTTTCACTTTGATTTTATTAAATAATCTGTTAATTAAAGTTAACTGCTGAAAAATCATAAAAAGACAAAATGATTCATTCTCTCTGGAATATTTCCCTCAAACATGTTTAAAGAAGAGCCACAGCCTTTAGTTCAACTTTATTCTAACCCACGGACGTACAAATCACAAAACAAGAATTAAACTTTAAATCAAATCTAAAATAAAATATGTATACAAAAAACAAAACCACATATCTAAATTGAACAATAAAAGTAGACACAGTGAGTGCAAATACATCAAATGATGAAGAAAAACTAAAAAGAAGATTAAATATAAATGTTTTTGTAGAATCTGGTTCATCAGATTTAATTCAGTTCAGTTTATTTATGTAGCGTCAAGTCACAACAGAAGTCATCTCAGGACACTGAAAAGAAATATTCATATTTAAAAATAATAATTTAACATTATTTATCTGAGGAGCTCCTCAGATAAATACAGTAATGTTAAATTCATCCATCCATCCATTTTCTTCCGCTTATCCGGGGTCGGGTCGCGGGGGTAGCAGCCTAAGTAGGGAGGCCCAGACTTCCCTCTCCCCAGCCACTTGGAGCAGCTCCTCTGGGGGAATCCCAAGGCGTTCCCAGGCCAGCCGAGAAACATAGTCCCTCCAGCGTATCCTGGGTCTTCCTCTGGGTCTCCTCCCGGTGGGACATGCCCGGAACACCTCACCAGGGAGGCGTCCAGGAGGCATCCTAACCAGATGCCCGAGCCACCTCAACTGGCTCCTCTCGATGTGGAGAAGCAGCGGCTCTACTCCGAGTCCCTCCCGGATGACTGAGCTTCTCACCCTATCTCTAAGGGAGAGTCCAGCCACCCTGCGGAGAAAACTCATTTCAGCCGCTTGTATCCGAGATCTTGTTCTTTCGGTCATAACCCAAAGCTCATGACCATAGATGAGGGTGGGAACGTAGATCGATCGGTAAATTGAGAGCTTTGCCTTTTGACTCAGCTCTCTCTTCACCACGACAGACCGGTACAGCGCCCGCTTCACTGCGGACGCTGCACCTATCCGCCTATCGATCTCACGCTCCAGTTTTCCCTCATTCGTGAACAAGATCCCGAGATACTTAAACTCCTCCACTTGGGGCAGGACCTCCTCCCCGACCCGGAGAGGGCATGCTACCCTTTTCCGGCTCAAGACCATGGCCTCGGATTTGGAGGAACTGATCCTCATCCCGGCCGCATCACATTCAGCTGCAAACCGCTCCAGCGAAAGCTGTAGATCACGATCTGATGAAGCCAATAGGACCACATCATCTGCAAAAAACAGAGAAGCGATTCTAAGGCCACCAAAACGGATCCTCTCAACACCTTGGCTGCGCCTAGAAATTCTGTCCATAAAAGTTATGAACAGAATCGGTGACAAAGGGCAACCTTGGCGGAGTCCAACTCTCACTGGAAACGAGCCTGACTTACTGCCGGCAATGCGGACCAAGCTCTGACACCGGTCGTACAGGGACCTAACAGCCCATATCAATGGGCCTGGTACCCCATACTCCCGGAGTACCCGCCACAGAACCCCCCGAGGGACGCGGTCGAATGCCTTTTCCAAGTCTACAAAGCACATGTAAACTGGTTGGGCAAACTCCCACGCACCCTCCAGGACCCTGTTGAGGGTGTAGAGCTGGTCTAGTGTTCCACGACCAGGACGAAAACCACACTGCTCCTCCTGAATCCGAGGTTCGACTATCCGACGGACCCTCCTCTCCAGAACCCCTGAATAGACCTTACCAGGGAGGCTTAAGAGTGTGATCCCTCTATAGTTGGAACACACCCTACGGTCCCCCTTTTTGAATAGGGGAACCACCACCCCAGTCTGCCAATCCAAGGGAACTGCCCCCGATGTCCACGCGATATTGCAGAGTCGCGTAAGCCAACACAACCCCACAACATCCAGAGCCCTAAGGAACTCAGGACGAATCTCATCCACCCCCGGAGCCTTGCCACCGCGGAGCTTTTTAACCACCTCGGCGACCTCAGCACCAGAGATTGGAGAGCCCGACCCAAAGTCCCCAGGCTCCGCTTCCTCAGTGGAAGACGTGCCAGTAGGATTGAGGAGGTCTTCGAAGTATTCCGCCCACCGACTCACAACATCCCGAGTTGAGGTCAACAGCACGCCATCCCCACCATAAATGGTGTTGGTCGCGTACCGTTTTCCCCCCCTGAGATGTTAAATTATTATTTTTAAATAAAAAGTATACAAAGAGTTATTTGAGTTTAACTCATTGCAGAACTCTCACTCTTAAGGGTGAACTAAAGTTCATTAAAAGTTCATTAAAAGTTCATTAGCAGTGTTTTGGATTCTGCACACGCCTCCAGAACCAATCCTGAAGTGCAGTGGAAATGCAACGTGTAAAGAGATGATCTGAGCCGTGGAGACAAATGAGACAACCATTCACTCTCTCACTCACACCTAGACACAATTTAGAGTTAAAAATCTGTCTAACATGCATGTTTTTGGTTTGTGACCGGAGTACCTGGAGAAAACCCATGCATGCACGGAGAGAACATGCAAACTCCACGCAGAAAGGCACCTGGACGGGTATTTGAACCGGGGACCTGTTTGCTGAGAGACAGCAGCTCTACCAGTCACATCACCATGTTGCCCTGTTGTGAAAATGCAATATGAATTCTGAGCAAAATGTTAAAGCCAAAAAAAGTAGCTAGAAGCTAAAAATAGCAAACAGCTAGTTAGAAGCTTTTTTTTTTTTTCAAAAGTCTAGCAGAAAAGCAAAAGTTTTGAAAGGTTAGCTAAAAGCCAGGGCAGCAGATTTGCAGTTACAAACAAAACAAATTGCTAACATCATTCATTCATTCATTCATTCAACCTTTATTTATACAGGCTAGCCTCGTTGAGTCACGGGGACTCATTTACAAGAGGGACCTGTCTCACTCACACCAAACAACCATCCACTCTCACACTCACACCTAGGGTCAATTTAGAGTCACCAATCAGCCTAACAAGCATGTTTTTTGGTCTGTGGGAGGAAACCGGAGTACCCGGAGGAAACCCACGCATGCACGGGGAGAACATGCAAACTCCACCCAGAAAGGCCCCGGACCGGGATCAATTATACTGGAGTATCAATTATACTGGAGCAGATTTCAGCAATGTTTTTTTGAAGAAATCGAAGAGATCCTAATTTATTGGCAAATACTTGTAAATAAAATTTAATATTTCGAAAAGTATAAAGGTTGCAAAAGCTACAACTCACAGCACCATCTCCAGAACGAGCCGAACGTTTTGATAAATGAACAGTCCAAGTTATACTGAGGTCATTACTGCAAGAAAACACTAGCATTCACATGATAAACATTCAAAAGTTACATACAAAATGTGCCACTTGTGGTATTTATAAAAATCCTGCATCAGAAAACCCACCTGGTAAAAGACAGTTTGGAAAGTTAACTTTAAAAAAAAACTTTTAATGAATATTAAAAGTCATGTCACTAAGAGAATCAGACGTTTTGACAAAATTATATCAAGGATGCAAACTTTACATCTGATCTCATGCTGTGACAAAACAACTGATCACTGCCTTGGGCTGCATTTGATTTAACAATAATTCAATACTTTATAAACTGAGTTAGACAAGTTTATAGTCAGGTATGGCCTATAATCTCATTTAATCCAGCTCAACAGTGACAATTGTGGTGTTCAGAAGTAGCAATTACTGGTAGTTTCTACATCACAGACATGCTTGTAGAATAAAAACACAATATGAAACCTTCCCTTTGAACCTCTGTGTGCAAAACTTTCTCTCTGTGAGTACAGCTGACAGCTCTGGTCATCAGTCCTTGACTATCACTCCAATCCCTCTTAATATCACACACACGCAGAAACACAAGAAGTCCCACCCCACATCACACATCTGTCTGATCCTTCTTTATATCATTCTAATCCCACGTCTGTGTGTATAATAGAATTTAAATTATTTATTCTTAGCTATGAGACATAAATGGGGGGGGGTGTTACTTCATGCTGGAAGAATGTGTGATATTTGCAGCTTTAACAGATTCACTGTCAGATGCTTGTGATGCCTCAGACTGCAGTGTTTTCATAGACACCGGGAGTCCACGCTGAGCCCGCACTAATTCATAAGCTGATGGCAGCGCCGTGGATCAACATCGTCACCGTCACTGGGAAATTTTATGAGTCACGGCCAATGGAATGGGCAGTTTGAGGGTCAGAGGTCGGAGGTTCATAATGTGTTCAGCTGAGGATAACGAGCATGGCATTCTTGATCTAATGAAGGTTACTCCATGTTGTTGTGATGTCACATGGACATAATGCTGCAGATATTTGCTTTATTGGATGATAGATTTATTTATAGCTAACACTGGGGGGATTGATTAACATTAACTTTATTAAATGCAGACTGCATACGCATCACAAAATGAGGCCGAGTCAATAACAAGCAGGTAAACAGAGTGACAAAAACAACTTGTGTGATTCTACCAGAAGAATTGATCTGAAAGAACAGTCAGTTTTTAACTAAAGTATTTTGGTTGCATTTTGTGGAGATTTTGAGCAGTCAGTAACTTACCTGTTGCAGATAGCTCTATTGAGGAGAAATAAAATGTAATTGTCACATGACCGTTCACACTGCAGGCAAATGTGTCCCAAATCTGAATACTTTGCCCCCATGAGATCCTATGTTGGATTTTTTTTAATGACAATCTGATTTTGATGAATTTTTCAAATCCGGCCTATAATCGGATAACCATCCCATGTTTTTCAAAGTGACCTCAGACTGGTTGTGACTCATTTCATCTGACTCACATCAGAGAGGTGGGGGTGAGTGGACCAGTCTAAATTGATACCAATATCATGCAGTTTAAATGTTGGAACTCTGCATGTCTTCAGCTACAGAACAAAGGTCCAGTTGCTTAGTCTTAGTTCATATAAATTCCCGTGTCTTGCATGACTGAATCTACAGCAACATGTGACCTAACATTGGTGTCATGCCGTGTCGATGCTAACGTGATATATCGATACTTGAGTTTGTTTACCTTCAGTACATTGCTCCTTTTTCTTTAATGCAACGCTATGCTGAGGAGCAGTCATGAGGCCAGATTAAATATAAACACTGGACCAAACAAGCATGTCAGATAATAATTTAATAGGTTCTGATACGAAACAACTTAGAATCACACATGCTAACATGTGTAGCATCCATGTTGACTTCCTGAAACACAGCGTGCTGTGCATGTGCATGACGTCACATTCATACTATTCAGATGAAGGTTGCAATTCATTGATAATGTGAACGACAATGCTATATATATATAAAGTATATATATAAAGTATATATATA
>JBBPBX010037910.1:17078-30673 GCA_038048925.1 Garcialebias charrua | reverse complement strand
TGAGACGTTTATTTTCTAAACACAACGTCCCAGTGGCTTTTAAACCCCAAAATACATTACGGCAAAGACTGGTTCATCCCAAAGATCCAGTCCCCCGGCACAAACAGAGTAATATTGTGTATGCTGTTCAGTGTCAGGAGGGCTGTGATCAGTCTTATATCGGGGAAACTAAACAGCCACTGGCCAAAAGGATGGCCCAGCACAGAAGATCAACATCATCAGGTCAGGACTCTGCAGTCTACACTCATCTCCACGCCAGCGGTCACTCTTTCAAGGATGAAGATGTTCACATCCTTGATAGAGAGGAACGATGGTTTGAGAGAGGAGTAAAGGAGGCCATCTTTGTGAAAAGAAACCGTCCATCATTAAACAGGGGTGGAGGCCTCCGGGTTCAACTGTCCCCCTCTTACAATGCTGTTATTGCTAGTATCACTCAGCCCTCTGTGAATAGCAAACAACCATCAGGGTGCTAATGATCCATTGTTAGGCTGATGGCCCTCCTTGATCATGTGAGCAACTGGTTTCAGGCTGTCATCAGCCAACTGGTTGTGCAACACTGTGAGAGGGTGCTATTTATAAGACTGAGCTGAACACAGCAACTCAGACTGAGGAAGTCTTTCGGACGAAAGACGAAACGTTTCTACATTTTTTTTTTTGCTTTATTTTGTTTTATTTTTTGAATGTCCAGAGGACCAGACTTAGCTTTTTTAGATTTTTCTACCTGGATTATTGAGCATGCATCAGAGTAGCAGATATTATGTTTTTTTAAACATCTTCAAAATGAATCGAATGAAAAGTAAAGATAATATTTGCAAAGTCAATGCGCAGAATAAAAGGGAAAGTATATTTAATTAAATACCAGCACTGAAAACAACAACAACAGCTTAAACAAAGCAGATAACACATCACAGTTAAAGTCTTGGTTTACAAAATGAACAGAAATTGAGTTATTTGATAAAACTCTCCACCGCTCTCTGGTGGTTAACAACAAAATACAATAAAACAAGAATGATTTACAGCAAGTTTTAAATGTCCACTTCAGTCCTTGTGACTGTCATGAAGCTTAATGGTAATTACATTAAGAATTGTTGTTGCTTACACAGAAATGTAGCTAACCCCCCACCTACGACTCAATCGACCTACGGCAACCCGGACCTACGAACGTATCATATTTAATAATAATGCGTGGGTTTCCTCCGGGTACTCCGGTTTCCTCCCACAGACCAAAAAACATGCATGTTAGGCTGATTGGTGACTCTAAATTGACCCTAGGTGTGAGTGTGAGAGTGGATGGTTGTTTGGTGTGAGTGAGACAGGTCCCTCTTGTAAATGAGTCCACGTGACTCAACGAGGCTAGCCTGTATAAATAAAGGTTGAATGAATGAATGAATAAAAATGTGAAATTATTAAAAAAAAATAATAATAATAATAATTGTGTTTAAATGTTCTTAATTTCATGTGTACAGCACTTTGTTGCAGCTGTGGTTGTTTTAAAGGCTTTATAAATAATAATTATGATAAAAATGATCATTTCTGATCATTTTTGTCATAATTGCGCAATATTTGTTCAACTTCCGGTCATAACAGGAAATGCTACAAGAAGGTCTCCAGTTTACACGGTCACAAGTTAAAGCAGAACACCGGACCGTCTGCGGCAGCCATTTTCGGCAGCCGGCTTTGCCTCATATGGATTAATTACTAGCTGGAAACGAGCTCTGTGGACGTCTCAGCCTGGAGCAGCAGCCGAGGATCGATCACCGATCCATCGCGCCGGACTGCCGCGCGAACACCAGCTCATGGCTTGGCTAACAGGCAGCTAGCAGAAGCTAACACAGGCCTCAGCAGCTGCCATGGTTTGCCGCGCTGCTCGGCCGACAACATCAACGCATGGCAACCTGACCCCAAAAATACACTACATGCAGTCCAGCTCCGCCCCGCTCCGCAGGTCGCAGCTGTGCGAGTCCAATTTCCACTACCTCCGCTCAGCTCAGGTCCGTCTGGATGCGCTGCTCCAAGACGCAAGCGCGGGAATTGCGAGATCGCGCGATAAATCAAGTGATAAATAAGTAAGTCAGAACAAAACAATTCATTCGGTGGAAGAAGGAGAACAACAGTAGAGACTGCTGCCTTGATCTTCTCTCGTAAATGAGCGACAGGACATGGTTTGAGCAACAGGAAGTGATGTATTACATTTCAGAATAAAATACTTTATTTATTTATTTATTTCTTGTATTGCGTTTGTAGGCGTAGTCATAAATGATAGTTTGACAGCATTTTTGTTAGGGGTGTAACGGTACGCTAAAATCACATTTCGGTTCGGTTTTTCTGTTAGACTCATGAATGAATAAATAAAAATAAAATAAAAATAAACACTGCAAAATATCACATCATGCTGATGCTGATCTGTTTTTCTTGTTGCTGTGTTCATCTGTGACCATCTGCTCATACAGACTCGTGTTCGTGCTGCTGTTTATAATGATGTTTTTCCACTATATTAGGGCTTAGTGTATTTCTAGTTGATGTTTTTCTTAGTTAATTCTAGATGTTATTACTGTTTTTCTCTTGCATTTGTTGTTGGATGTAACTGGGACCACGTGTACATAATCTCGTTTTCATCACATGTACCACATGCGGTGCAAATGACAATAAAGACTCTCTGACTCTGACTCTGATTTTAAATAAACAGCACTCTACAATAAATAAACTATATTAACAATAATAAAAATCTTAATAAATACAATAACAGTCAGAACAATAAGCAGCAACAGACTGTTTACAATCTAACTAATCAAGTTTTTGTCCAGTAGCAGCAGTGTGGCTGTATTTGTCCTCATTACTGTACTCACAACTTCTTCTTGGTGGGACAGGTGGGACTGTGGGAACAGTTCAGAGTTCAGTTCAGTCATCACTTAGCTGCAGGTGGATTTACCTCTGTCACAGACTGGAAATAAAAAACAAAAGAGATTAAAAAAAACAAGTTAATAAGATTATGATTTAAAAAAAAAAGATTATTTAGATAATAATAAAACAATACCTCTTCAACAATTGAATCTCTCACTCTTCATCATGGCAGGGCTTTAATCTGGTCCAGGGCTTGTTGTTGACAACATCAGTTAGTTTTTTCATAAAGAGCTGAACTTTTTGAAGTGTTGACGTGATGAATGTCTCATAGCGACGCTCAGTAACTTTAAACCCTGCGCATATAACAACGTTCAGACAGATTCAGAGATTTAAAAACTCATACAGCTTGTGTTTATTGCTCTGGACCGCTCTGATTACCTGATGAAGGAGTTTTAATGCAGCTCTTCGTTCACGTTCGGATGAAGTAGTTTTAATGCAGCTGCTGTTCACGTTCGGATGAAGTAGTTTTAATGCAGCTGCTGTTCACGTTCGGATGAAGTAGTTTTAAATGCAGCTGCTGTTCACGTTCGGATGACAGTTTCCAGCGCGTTCACGTGACGTGTTGCTGCTGCGTCACGCACTCAGCTGCTGCAGTCTTCATGAAGCAAAGTCCACACAAGCTGCGCGTGCGCTCGTCTTTTGAAGAAAGCTATAACGTTCAAAAACAGGAGACCGCACGAGATGCTAACGGCTAAATGCTGCGCGTGCCACGCGAAAATAGGTCCGTGCTGAAACGCGCCCAGGAAATTTTGTTCCGCGGTGCATATATTCACCTGTTAAGAACGTTTAATGAGTGAAAAAATAACCGAAACGGTACGCAGGTGGACCGAACCGAACGTGGTGTACCGATACGGTTCGGTAAACCCATTACAACCGTTACATGCCTAATTTTTGTACAAATAAATCCGTATAGAGCTAGGATTAGTCCGCCCGTGGTGATTTTATTTTGTAAATACGGAAGTTGTGCTCGTTCCTTTTCCTGTTGGTGCGACGTAATCTTCAAAAGTTGACTCCGGCACATCTCCGGCGTCCGGCAGAAATAGAAAATTTTCTAATTTTGACGGACTGCCGTCCGCTCGCCGTTGCTCGCCGCTGCCGTGTGGAGCCAGTGTAAATTCTCTCATTGATTATAATGGGTGCGTATTTGCTGCGGAGGTCGGACCGGAGCGGGTCGGAGCCGTAACGCGTGTAGTGTATTTTTGGCGTGAGATGTTGGCTTTGACCATCTCAAAGTAAGAAATTATATTTTTATTTATTCTGTACTGTTTTAATTAATTATTTTATTCTGTAATAATTTTACAGTACAGTATTGAATGTGCTGTGCTGAATAGCAATGTTTAACGTTGCTGTACAGTTACTGTGTGTGTTTATGGATGAATGTGTGGTTTAATGTGTTAGATAAGTGTTTGTAAATAAAGTTCTGTGCATGTTTATGGCCCAGTATGTCAGCTTGTTCAGTCTCATGCCGATAAATTTGTGTGCAGCGCTCCGTTAGCGTTATTTCCGCGACGTACAAACGAAATCAGGACCTACAAACAAGACGTTATTTTCACCCCCTAGCTACGGCAGAATCGAGCTGCGAGCGGTCCTTAGGTCCGGAACTCGTTCTTAACTCTGGGGTTTGCTGTACTTTATAAGGAACACTTTCTCTTGATTCTGATAAAGAGAGAAAATAAATCAGGAAGAAATGTTGTTTAGTCACAGTTTTTATATTTGTCTACTGTATTTCAAAAACCATTAAAATATAATTTTTTGAGCATCTTTACACCCTTAACAAACTTATTATTTTGGCACAAATACTGTTTAACAAAAAAAAAAAGTCATTTTCTGTGAAACGAAGTGAGTGTGTGCTGAATCCTGAAATTTGTAGAAAAAGCTGAGTTGTGTAGATTAAAGAAGCTGAATATAGCTGTAAGTTAAATGTAGCAAAAAATAGGCAAAAACTAAAAGTAGCAAAGTATAAGCTGAATGCAAAAAAGTATTGCTAAAAGTAACAATAAGCTCACTAAAAGGTAAGGTAGCATAGGTAAATGTAGCAAAAGGCTAGCTATAGTTGCCAAAGCATTGCTAATGACTAAAGCCCCCAGTATACTGTTCTTTGTGCCCAGCGCCGCTGGACTGGCGTGAGCTGCGCGCAGGCAGTTCATATTATACTCTGTGCAAGCGCAGCTCTCTGGAGTGCAGGCTACAGGACAAATTGAGGTTGCTGATTGGTCATTTGCTGACACACGAGGCAGTTTATCAACGCGCGCGCGTAGGCGTAGTAAAATTGGAGCTTGGCGCGTTCACGCCCGCGATCAAAGGCTTTTGCCGCGGCGCCGAGCGGCGTGAGGCAAAAGAAACAGGTACTGTATATTGGGGCCTTAAATGTAACAAAAGGCTAACTAAAAGCTAAAAGTAGAAAAAGGTTAGCTGAAAGCTAATAATGTTAATTAGGTCAATAAATGCATCAAAAAACTAGCTTTAAACAAAAAGTAACCAAGGTTGGCTGGCTAAAATATAAAAGTAGAAAAAGGATAGCTGAAAACTAAAAGTAGCAACAACAGCAGGTTCAGAAGAGCCTCCCCCCAAATAATTTAAAAAGACTTTCATAAATTTTTATGGGGAAAAGTTTTTAATTTATTTAATGAAGGCGAAGCCTAAAATTCAAGATGGCAGACTCACCCAAGCTGTGCTGCGTTACTCTTCTTCTTCTTCTTCGATGGTGTTTTCTGTCAGTTTACAAATTCAGTGTATTACCGCCATCAACCGGACGGAGATGTAATTCAAGAGTCTATGTACTTTCAATTAAAAAAATTAAATTTAAAAATTAAAAAATTAAATAAAAAAAATTTTAAAAAAAAAATAAAATAAAATTTAAAAAAATTAAATCCTTTCAGCTAATTTTGTAACTTTCAAATATTTAACAAGTGCTTTAGTTATATCCTGTGACTGATTTTTCTTCAATAAAGTAACCATTGTCACTGAACTCCCCATTACCCTTTCCAGTGCCTTCCTTTCTTTATCATATTTCTTACAATAAATCAACACATGTTCCACTCCTTCCAGTTCCCCACAATTAGAGCAGTCACCTGATGGATGTTTTCCTATTATCTTTAGACCACTATTTAATGTAGTGTGCTGCGTTACTCATCAACCGTCCATCCAGATATAAGGCCGTCCTTCCTCAGCTCTTCCTGTTTGCCCATTGCCAGCCTATAGTTGCATCCCTCCACCTCCCCATCTCCACCCGGGGTTTCAAGATCCTCAATTCTCCCCTTTTCTTCATCCCGACTCCGCCACCAGGTTCTGGTCCCGGTGGGGGGTGGGGGGGGATATCCATAATCTATCTCCCTATGCCGTATAGAGCTCAAAGAAATGCATTACCTTTAAATATCCAAATGCACTTTGTTAAAAGACAAAGTTGTTATAATCTTAAGGGGACAGAGTTGTTTGTAAAACCACAGTTCAGAACTAGTTTGAAGGGACGTTCTACCTCAATCCAGGGAATTAGATTATGGAATGGCTTGGAGAATGTAGTTAAAAATGCCAAGTCAATTTTTACATTTAAAAAAATGATCAAAACAAATGTGTTAAAAAATATATATGAAATAGCGTAATGTGTATTGTATCAATTAGAAAATTAGAGTTAGTCATTTTGTACTGTTGTAAATTTGTATTGTATCAATTAGAAAATTAGAAAGAGTTAGTCATTTTGTACTGTTGGTTGAAGATTATTATTGTTAAATCTGATTGTTGAAAAAGTTGGTTGAAGATTATTATTGTTTACATGGCTGATTATTGTTGTTTAATCTGATTGTTGTAAGTAAGGGGCAGATATAATAAGATTTATTCTTCTTTCTGCTACCTTTCATTTTTTTACATTTTGTACACTATCATTTAATGAGATTGTCTTGTATAGTTTCTTCTGTAAAAAAATGAACAAATTTAATAAACATAAACATAAACATTCAAGCTCTCAGCGGTCCGGCATGCATGCCCTCTGCCGGGGCCCAAGCGCCAAAGAACCCTCAACAATAAAACCTGGAGATTATGCACCATAACCAATGTTCCCTGAAGGAAGGGAACAAGGTGCAACATATGATATATGGGAATTGCGCCCCCGCGCGGTTCACCTGAAGCATTACAATCACGCCTTTTAAGGCAAGTGAGCGTCAGCGTCACCAGAGGACCCCGCCCCCCTGGTATAAAAGATGGTGACGCCTCACGTTCGGTCTCAACATGCACTTCACCGAGCTTGGGCATTGGAGGGGCAAACATGTGTTGCACCTTGTTCCCTTCCTTCAGGGAACATTGGTTATGGTGCATAACCTCCAGTTCCCTTATCAGTCAGTCCACATGCGGTGCAACATATGATATATGTGATATACATTTTTTTATTCAGGAAAAGATATAAAAACAATGTTGAACATAGTACAGACAGAATTTGAAAGAATACAACATTGGTTTCAACAAAACAAACTGTCATTGAATTTAGAGAAAACAAATTACATGATATTCAGTAATATGAAGACTGATGGTGATCTTTCACTTAAAGTAAATGGTATTGAGATCAGTAAAGTCAGTGAGGTGAAATTTTTGGGTGTCATCATTGATGACAAGCTGTCATGGAGAACTCACATTAATTACTTACGAACAAAAATCTCAAAATCTATTGGAATACTATATAAAGTGAAGGAGTTATTTAATGACAAAGCCCTGTTTTTGTTATATAATACATTAATTCTTCCTCATTTGATTTACTGTATTGAAGTTTGGGGTAAAGCTTGTAAGACAATCACAAATCCGGTCTTTATTTTACAAAAAAGAGCTATAAGAATTATCACTAGAAAAGATTACACCCATCCATCACATATATTGTTTTGTAAATTGAAAATTTTGAAATTCTATGAATTGGTTGATTATCACATTTTAATATTTATGTATAAGGCCCACAAAAACATATTACCTTCTAACATTCAAGTTAACTTTGTTAAAAGAGAGAGTTATTATTTTTTAAAGGGAATATTGTGGTGGACCACTAGGGGGCTCTACTCACACCCAGTGGACCGAATGTATTACAGGATGCTTTTATTGTGAAAGGTCCAGAGGACCGGATGTTATGTGGGTATATAAAGCAGTGTTGGGCGGGTTCCCGCCAGTTTAGTAGGAGTTGATTAAAAGGTGAAGTTCTGCAGCCTGTCTCCTGTGTCGTCTCTTCACCTCCTCTTACACTGGTGACCCTCGTGAACTGAATATGTCGACATCTGACGCTTCAGCCAGCTCTCTTCAGCTGTCTACTGCTGTGGAACCTACACAGGCGGCCCCGCACGCTTTTTCGGTGGCCGTTAAAATCCCGGACTTCTGGCTGCACGCGCCTCAGTCGTGGTTCGCCCACATCGAATCACAGTTTGCTCTTCGCGGGATTTCTGTTGACGACACCAAATACCACCATGTGGTTGCTTCGCTGGATCCGCTGACAACCCAGCGGGTAATGAGCCTACTACAAAACCCTCCAGCACAAGGAAAATACGACGCCCTCAAGAAGCTTCTTCTGCGGCGCTACACACTCTCAGAGGCGGAGCGCGCTGAGAAACTATTTTCCTTCTCCGGTTTGGGTGACGGAACAGCTCTCGAGCTCGTGGAGAGCATGTTGTCCTTGCGGGGATCAGACGACTGCGAGTTCCTCTTCCGCCACCTCGTCCTCCGCCAGCTTCCAGCTCCTGTGCGAACCGCCCTGGCCAACTCCCCGTTTCTGCAGGAGAAGGATTACCGCTCGCTGGCCGAAGAAGCCGACCGCATCATTCTAACCACGAGGACCTTCGCGGTACAGGCGGTGGTCCCGGGATCTCCAGCAGCGCCCGAGTTTCGAGCGACGCACACAGCGCCGGACGAGCCAGCGGTGGTGGCAGGAGTCACTAGCCGCAGGCGGGCAGGTCCCGTTCTTTGTTTCTACCACGCGCGTTTTGGCGCCAAAGCACGACGGTGCGTCCCGCCGTGCAGCTTCAAGCCGCAGGGAAACGAGACCGCCAACAGCCGCTAGCAGTCGCAGCCGTTGGCGAGAAGGAAAGGCTGCTTTTCATCGAGGACTCGAAGTCAGGGAGGCGGTTCCTGGTGGACTCGGGGTCGCAGAGGAGCCTCGTCCCCCCGACTGGCTCCGACAGGTTGGCTGAAGGCTGCGGGCCACAGCTAACCGCGGCGAATGGCTCTCCCGTCAAGACGTTTGGCGAAAGGTTGGTGACTGTGCGTTTCCATGAACGGGACTTCCGGTGGAACTTTGTGGTAGCTGCTAGCTCGGTCCCTATTTTAGGGGCTGATTTTCTTTGTGCTCACGGGCTCCTTGTTGACATTGCTAACAGACGTTTGATCGACGCTGTGTCTTTTTCGTCACTGCCTTGTAAGACGCGAGGAGCTGGGCCTTTAATACATGCTAACTTTTTAGCTTCGGGTAATGTGTTTCAACGTTTATTGTCTGAGTTTCCCTCGCTGACTGTTCCTGATTTTGCAACCACAAACACAAAACATGGGGTCGAACATTATATTCCCACAACGGGGCCCCCGGTGTTCGCACGTGCACGCCGCCTCGATGCTACTAAGCTAGCAATCGCACAGGAAGAGTTTGCTAACATGGAGCGTTTAGGCATCGTGCAGCGCTCAAACAGTCCGTGGGCCTCCCCCCTCCACATGGTGCCCAAGGCAGATGGCAAATGGCGGCCATGTGGAGATTTCCGCCGCCTCAATAACATCACAGAGAACGATCGTTATCCCATCCCCCACATCCAGGATTTTTCAGTGCACCTGGCTGGGACCTCCATTTTTTCTAAAGTAGATTTAGTACGGGGATACCACCAGGTTCCTGTGCATGTGGAGGATGTCCCTAAGACCGCTGTTATCACGCCTTTCGGCCTGTTTGAGTTTTTGCGCATGCCTTTTGGTCTTAAAGGTGCAGCACAAACATTTCAGCGGTTGATGGATTCAGTCCTAAGGGGTCTGTCCTTCGTATTTGTGTACTTGGACGACATCCTGGTGGCTAGCAGCTCGGCTGAGCAGCACCTGTCCCACCTCCGTGAGGTTTTTCAGCGCCTGGCAGCACATGGCCTGATTGTAAACACAGCGAAATGCCAATTTGGGCTGCCAGTCATTGACTTTTTGGGCCACCGCATTTCCGCAAGTGGCGCCGTCCCGTTACCAAACAAAGTGCAGGCGGTGTCAGATTTCCCACAGCCCCAGTCTGTTAAAGCGCTACAAGAGTTTTTGGGAATGGTTAACTTCTATAACCGTTTCCTCCCCAGGGCAGCACAACTGCTGAGTCCGCTCTATAGAGCGCTGAAAAAGAAAAAGCCCAACGACAGCGTGGACTGGACACCAGAACGCCTACAGGCATTTGGTGATGCTAAAGCTGCACTGGCCACTGCTGCCCTTTTGGCCCATCCATCCCCAGCGGCGCAAATAGCTTTAACAACCGACGCATCTGATGTTGCGGTGGGGGCTGTGTTAGAACAGCAGGTTTCCGGGGTTTGGCAGCCGCTTGCATTTTTCAGCCGTACGCTACGGGACAATGAGCTGAAATACAGTGTTTTTGACAGAGAGTTGCTGGCGCTTTACCTGGCTACACGCCATTTCAGGTTTTTCCTGGAAGGCCGCCAGTTCACTGCATACGTTGACCACAAACCCCTGGTGTTTGCTATGTCAAAAATTTCTGACCCCTGGTCTGCTCGCCAGCAACGCCACCTCGCAGCGGTGTCTGAATTTACTACAGACATTCAGCATGTGGCTGGAAAATCCAATGTGGTGGCTGACTGTCTCTCCCGGGTGCTGATCGCTCCCGTGTACGTTGGCATCGATTTTTCTGCTATGGCTGCGGACCAACGTAGCGACGCAGAAATACTCGAGCTCCAGTCCGGCCCCACAGGCCTCGAGTTGGAGGAAAGGCGGGTGAATGACGGAGGTCCTCTCCTGCTCTGTGACGTATCTACGGGCAGGCCCCGCCCCCTGGTTCCAGTTTCATGGCGACGCCGCGTTTTTGACTCCTTACATTCCCTTTCTCACCCAGGTGTTAGAGCCTCTGTGAAACTGGTCAGCTCAAAGTTTGTTTGGCCCGGTCTGCGTAAAGCAGTTAAGGAGTGGGCAGCAGCGTGTGTTCCATGCCAGCGTGCTAAGGTCAACAGGCACACCAAAGCACCGTTGGAACCTTTCCCCATCCCAAGTCGGCGGTTTGATCATGTGCACGTAGACCTAGTAGGCCCTCTGCCTCCATCACAGGGTTTTACTCATCTGCTGACTATGATAGACCGGACCACCAGGTGGCCAGAGGTGGTTCCTCTGACGTCCACAACATCTGCAGTGGTGGCCCGGGCCTTTTTGTCTACCTGGGTTGCACGTTTCGGCCCCCCTTCAGACATTACATCGGACAGGGGCCCGCAGTTTGTTTCGGAGCTTTGGTCTACCATGGCCAAGGGTCTGGGGACTAACGTTCACAGGACCACCGCTTACAACCCCCAAGCTAATGGTTTGTGTGAACGGTTTCACAGGTCATTGAAAGCTGCACTTCGTGCTGCATTGACCGGTGACAACTGGATTGACCGCCTTCCCTGGGTTTTGTTGGGGTTGCGTACCGCAACCAAAGAAGACCTGAGCTCTTCCCCGGCTGAAATGGTTTACGGTCAGCCTGTGCGCGTCCCCGGTGAGTTTTTACCTGAGGTACCCTCACCACAGTTCGCTCCACCGTTGCTCCATCTTTCACCTCAGGAGGCCCCTTTTCGTGTCCCCGGTCCGGTACACCATTGTTTACCGCAGTCATTTGTCCCTAAGAGTCTGGAGTCCTCTAAATTTGTTTTTGTCAAACACAATGCACACAGGACACCACTACAGCCTTTGTATGATGGACCGTTTCGAGTTCTTCAACCAGGTCCGAAACATTTCATTTTGGATTTAGGGGGTCGTACTGAGACTGTCTGTATTGATAGGCTTAAACCAGCTCATGTTATGTCAGATGATCAGGTTGTTACGGCCCAAGCTCCTCGCAGAGGCAGACCTCCATCCACATTATTAACGGACGGCGGTCCTTCTTCCGGAAACTCTCAACGTCCATTGGAGCCCGAATCTTCTGCAGACCCTCCTCGTAGCCCTCCACTTCATCAGACTGGTTCTGCAGGGCCCAGGTTCAGCCGTTCTGGTCGTTTGATCAAACCTAAAATGCGGGACTAGTGATGGACCTTACTGGGTGTTCTGGGGGGGCGTGTGTGGTGGACCACTAGGGGGCTCTACTCACACCCAGTGGACCGAATGTATTACAGGATGCTTTTATTGTGAAAGGTCCAGAGGACCGGATGTTATGTGGGTATATAAAGCAGTGTTGGGCGGGTTCCCGCCAGTTTAGTAGGAGTTGATTAAAAGGTGAAGTTCTGCAGCCTGTCTCCTGTGTCATCTCTTCACCTCCTCTTACAATATAACTGTTTATGAAGCCACGGTTTCGAACCTGTTTGAAAGAGAGATGTACTTCAATCCCGGGTATAAGTTTATGGAATGGTTTAGAGGATGACTTTTAAAAAATCAGATCTCTGTGTATATTTAAGAGAAGGGTTAAAACTAGTTTTTTGAAAATATATGATCGTGTATAATTTAATTTAAAGAAACTGCTGTTTGAGCTGACGTATTTTTTTAGTATTGCTTTTATTTTATATTATATTTTGTTTTAAATATTTTGAGGAAAAAAAGGAGCAGACATTATAAGATTTATTCTTCTTCTGCTTCTTTTCATTTTGATTTGTGTATTAATTGTGTTTTTTATTGTAAACATTTTTTTGTATTTTAAAATGAATGAATGAATAAATGAAATGAAAAAAAATGAAATGAAATGAAATATATGGGAACATACTACACGCCCTGGAAATGCATGCTTTTGCGAACTTTAGCCTCAATCAGTCAGGCGTTAACACGTTTAATTCTCCTTGGTGGAGAGCACAGCCTGTGTGACGTCACTACTGTAGTTGTAACGTCCAGGCTGTAGTGTTTAATAAACGTGTTTGGAGATGCCCAATTAGCAGCTGCGCAGATGTCAGCTATTGAAACACCTCTAAATAGGGCCCAGGAAGTGGCTAGGCCTCGAGTTGAGTGAGCATGTACCCCACTGGGTACCTACTGACTTTTACTGCTGTATGCTCTAGAAATGGCCTCTGTCACCCAGTGGGAGAGGCGCTGTTTTGACAAGGCTCTGCCTGCAGCAGGCTTAGCGAAGCATATGAACAGCTGGTTTGTTTTGCGCCAACTGCTGGTTCTCTCCCTATAGGTGCTTAGGGCCTGCACAGGGACGAGCGCCTTTAAACGCCTATGTTCTGCACTCAGGACAGGAGGAGGAGGCGAAGCAGACAGTTCAAAGCCCAGACTTTTATGGTTTAAAGTTGGGACTTTAGGCACATATGCGGGGTTTGGACGCAGGGTGACCTTTGACCCATCCTGAGCAAACTGAGTGCACAGGTGATGGACTGACAGTGCATGCAGGTCACCCACATGCTTCGCGGAGCACAGAGCTAAGAGCAGGGCAGTCTTGTAAGACAGCATGTCAATCTTAATGCTCTGTAGTGGCTCAAAAGGTAGCTCACAGAGGGCGTCCAACACGAGTGACAGGTCCCACTGTGGGGCTAAAACTGTGCTAAAACTTTCTCAGCACGCCCGTCATGAACCGGACCATGAGAGGGTGGGCACCGGTGATTTGC
>JBBPBX010037910.1:0-15782 GCA_038048925.1 Garcialebias charrua | reverse complement strand
CAACATAGATGTTGGCAATGTGGGAATTTATTTACACAATTATTTATTTACTCAACTGGTGTCCATCACATTTATTCAAACACGGGTGTATATCTTGAGATAATATTGCACCTTCATGTACAGTATTTCACTTCTGAATGTCATTACACTTATTGTAAAATGTTAACTCCAAAAGATTGGTGGTTGCAGTTAATTTTTCATTAAACCTTTATTTAGTCAGGTAAATCTCATTGAGCTTTGAGGACTCATTTACAAGAGAGACCTGTTACAAACTAAAGAATGATGACAACAGCCACAATAGTTTCCTTAAACAATCAGCAATAGACAAACTTAAGAGAGAAATATAGATTTTTTTTTTTTACAAATTAAAACAAAGTAGCAAAGTAGCAAGACATTATAAGGTAGATGTGGAAAATCAAAAACAGGAACATGTCACAAAGATTTTAACACTGGACTCTGTGTCATCAAACGGGTTATTCACTAAACTCTCGGTCATGTGCTCATACAGTTTGCACTACTTCTCATACTTGCACTAATGTTTGTATTACCGGTACATCACTGCCTATTCATTAGCAAGGAACCACGCCACAAAACACAAGTTTAAGTTTTTTATTGATGAAAAGATGAGGGATGAAGGGATGAGGGGTTGTAGGGTTGAGGGAAGAAAGGGGATGTAGGAAAGATGATAGGAAGGGATGGAGGGATGGAAGGATGAGGGGATTAAGGGATGAATGAATGTAGGAGAGAAGTAGGGATGTGTAGATGAAGGGAAGATGGAAGTAGGGATGATTGGAAGGGATGTAGGGATGGAGGGATGAGGGGATGAATGAATGTAGGAGAGGATGAATGTAGGGATGAGTAGATGAAGGGAATATGGAAGTAGCGATGATAGGAAGGGATGGAGGGATGAATGAATGTAGGAGAGGATGAAAGTAGGGATGAGTAGATGAAGGGAATGTGGAAGTAGGGATGGAGGGATGAATGAATGTAGGAGAGGATGAAAGTAGGGATGAGTATATGAAGGGAATATGGAAGTAGGGATGAGGGGATGAAGGGATGAGTGGAACTGAAGGATGTTGTCCGAGGAGAGTGCTGAAGGGCTTGGGATGAGAAGACTCTTGCGTGGGGTTTGGCCTTCGGGAACGGTTCACTTGTTTTCCTTCCCGAGCCCGACGATGAACCCCCCCGGACGGAAACCTGAGCAAGAGAAAGCAAAGCATGGTTATGGACGAAGAGTAAACTTGGAAGAAGGGAGAGGGGGGATTGGGGTCGACAAAACGTAACGAACTGAGATGAGATGAATAGGTGAGCGAGGTATAAGTAGGTTGCGTGGGATAATTGGAGGCGTGATTTGGGCGTGGCCCTGCTCCCGAACCTAAGTTAACTTATTAACTCCATTTCATTAGCAAGGAACCACGCCACAAAACACAAGTTTAAGTTTTTTATTGATGAAAAGATGAGGGATGAAGGGATGAGGGGTTGTAGGGTTGAGGGAAGAAAGGGGATGTAGGAAAGATGATAGGAAGGGATGGAGGGATGGAAGGATGAGGGGATGAAGGGATGAATGAATGTAGGAGAGAAGTAGGGATGAGTAGATGAAGGGAAGATGGAAGTAGGGATGATTGGAAGGGATGTAGGGATGGAGGGATGAGGGGATGAATGAATGTAGGAGAGGATGAATGTAGGGATGAGTAGATGAAGGGAATATGGAAGTAGCGATGATAGGAAGGGATGGAGGGATGAATGAATGTAGGAGAGGATGAAAGTAGGGATGAGTAGATGAAGGGAATATGGAAGTAGCGATGATAGGAAGGGATGGAGGGATGAAGGGATGAATGAATGTAGGAGAGGATGAAAGTAGGGATGAGTAGATGAAGGGAATGTGGAAGTAGGGATGATAGGAAGGGATGGAGGGATGAGGGGATGAATGAATGTAGGAGAGGATGGAAGTATGGATGAGTAGATGAAGGGAATATGGAAGTAGGGATGAGGGGATGAAGGGATGAGTGGAACTGAAGGATGTTGTCCGAGGAGAGTGCTGAAGGGCTTGGGATGAGAAGACTCTTGCGTGGGGTTTGGCCTTCGGGAACGGTTCACTTGTTTTCCTTCCCGAGCCCGACGATGAACCCCAAAAGTCGCTGGATTAAATAAAACAAGGACATGTGTGAGCTTGGATAAGTCACTGAGGTTGTTGCGGATGTATGCCAAGTAGGCTTGGAGCAAGAACTGATGTTGGGCTGAGATTAGAGTTAATTTGCGAATAAACTGCAGGATAACTAGAGAACGGCCTTTGTTAATCATGTCCACGACTGTAATGTTATCAGTGTGGATGATTCCGACCATTCAAGCCCCCAAAGGATTGCAAGGACGAGGAACCCCATAAGAAACCGAAGTAAACGGAACTGAGACTCACGTGAGCTGGAAATGAATTCCATGTCGGACAAGGAAGTCCGGATGGTAGAAAAACGGATGTAGAGGGTGGAGAGAGAACAGGTAACAGACGGAGGGATACGATGTCGAGAGATGAACAATGGAAGACGGCAAACTATGTGGAAAGCGTGAGAAACCGTTCCGCCGTGACAAGAAGCGGACGGGGAGCGAGGAGCCAAGCCGAAGGACAAAGGATGATGATGACGAAGACGATGACTACGAAAATGACGATGATGTCGACGAAGACAAAGAAGAAGAAGACAAAGAAGACGACGGTCAACACTTTGCGACGCCGCGGCTGCGTGAGAACACTGATGAAGAGGAAGATGATGGTCAGCACGTCGTAACAGCTGGGGCTGTGTGAAAGCGCTTCGAAGATAATGATGACGAAGGTCAGCACGTCGATACAGCAGTGGCTGTGTGAAAGCGCTTTGAAGACGATGATGATGGTCAGCACTACGTAACAGCTGTGGCCGCGTGAAAGCGCGTGGCTGAGTGAAAGCGCTTCGAAGACAATGACGACGGTCAGCACCTTGTCACAGCAGTGGCTACGTGAAAGCACTGTGATGACGAGGATGATGAAGGTCAGCACATCGTTGCGGCTGTGGCTGCGTGAAAGCACCGTGATGATGAGGAAGATGATGAATGGTCAGCACATTGGTACGGCAGCGGCCGTGTGAAGCACTAAGACGATGAGGATGACGATTGACAATGTACAGCACCTCACGTCAGCCGAGGCCGTGTCAAGCGCTCAGAAAATGATGAATGGATGAGGGACGAGGGATGAGGGATGAGGGGCCGTAGGGAGGAAGGGATGAGGGGATGAAGATCTGATTGCCTGTGTCGGGCAGGTCAACACTTTGTGACGCAGCGGCTGTGTGAGTGCACCGAGATGATGAGGATGATGATGACTGTCAGCACATGGTACGGCTGTGGCTGTGTGAAAGCACTAAGACGATGAGGATGATGAGGACGATCGACAAAGTTCAGCACTACGTGTCAGCCGAGGCCGTGTGAAGTGCTCAGAAGATGATGAACGGATGAGGGATGAGGGGCTGTAGGGAGGAAGGGATGAGGGGAAGAAGATCCGATTGCTTGTATTGGGTTGGTCAACACTGCGCGACGCAGCGGCCGCGTGAGAGCACAGCGATGACGAGGATGGTGATGACTGATAGCATGCCGATATAGCCGTGACCGTGTGAAAGCGCCTTGAAGATAATGATGAAGATGACGATGGTCAGCACTTCGGTACAGCTGTGGCTGCGACAAGCACCGTGATGAAGAGGAAGATGATGAGGGTCAGCACGTCGTTACGGCTGCGGCTGCGTGAAAGCACCGTGACGACGAGGACGACTGGTCAGCACATAGGTAAGCAGAGGCTGTGAGAAATCACCACGATGAAGAGGATGATGACAACTAATGACGACGGTCAGCACTTTGTGTCAGCCGAGGCCGTGTGAAAGTGCATCGAAGACGATTGATGGATGAGGCAGGAGGGGTTGTAGGGAGGAAGGGATGATGGGATGAAGGAGGAAGTATGGGAGAAGGGAGGAGGGGACGAAGGGATGTAGGGATGAAGGAAAGAGACGTAGGGATGAAGGGATGGAGGGGTGAGGGACGTAAGGATGAAGGGATGAAGGGGTGAGGGATGTAAGGATGAGGGGAAGTAGGGATGGAGGGGTGAGGGATGTAAGGATGAAGGAAGGAAATAGGGGTGAAAGGATGAGGGGACGGGAGGAAGGAGGGACGAATTGAGCGAACGGAAGTCGCTGTTCTCTAAGGAGAGTGCGACAGGGCGCGTGATGCGAAGACCCCTGCACGGGGAGCCAACGAGAAAGGAGGCATGGGAAGAGTGGAGGGGGCAGAGTAGCTGGGGAAGTTCCGTTAAAGAGGTTGCGGGTACGACCGGCAACGTGACCTGGCACCCACTGGGGGGAGCTGCCGCCACGATGGAAGGCCCTGCGGTCGGCGGTCGCTCGGAGCAGATGACCGAGCCGAAGCCGTGGGCAGTGGAAAAGAAGTCGAAACCGGATTGGAATGATTGGAAGAAGAGAATGATGGAGGGATGGGTGGTGATTTCGTAGAGCCTGCGAAGGCGGGACCGAAAGACGTTGGAAAAAGCTGAGAAAGCACTGATAAAGAGGTTACGGGTACAGGCGGTAATGTGACCCGACTCCCATTGGGGGAGCTGTCGCCATGACGGGAAGTCCTGCAGTCGATGACGGAATGACGTCACGGTAGACGTTTGAAGAATAGCAGCCAAGTCTGCTTTAATAAGCAAACGTGAGCTTGTTGTCTACCGATACACATGAATTTGGTGAGTCGATCGTTGTGGTGTCTTGGGCTTGTTTGGAATGCTAAACCGCTTGCTTGGGCTTGTTAATCTTAACACTTTAATCTTTGTCTAGAGATAAGACCACGCTAAAATTAGCTACAATAAATAGGGGAAATACGGGAAAATATAATAAAGAATGGGAGACGGAGCGCACACTTAAAGCATGATTCAGGATAGAGATTAAGAAAGTAGTATGTTGACTTAGCCCAACTATGAGATTACCATACAGTTTTTATTCTATTTATCTTAGTTATTTTTTATTTTTTATATTTATTATTTATTTATTTATTTTTTATTTGTACGCATCCTTCAAGATTCTGTTGTCAATGTCCAACGTTGTCAACAGTCTGCAAACAATTCCAAGAGGCTTCATGGAATTAAGTTAGTATGCAAAATGTAATTTATTTATTTTTATTTTATCATTTATACTGTAGTTTATTGATATCAATTCTAATTAATTCTATCATTTATGTTTAGAGTGGATAAGTTCTTCAAGTGTTAAGCTAGCAAAACGTTGCTGGTTATATGTACAGTAATGCCCAAAAAAATGCATACTGACAAAAAATGTCCGTCGTTTGACACAATGGGGTGGGCAGCCAGTTGGGCTTGGTTTGGGCCGGTCGCTTGTTTCGTCGCGAGATCTGGCAACATAGATTGGAAGCGGAAGCGGAAGCTGGAACATAATCGCGGCCGCGGGTAGTTCAGATGACGGTAAAGTTGGTGTCAGTCGAGGCGCCGAGGAGGAAAGGAGCTGAAAGAGTCCCAATCCATTGTCAGAACTGCTGAAAGGGGTACCCATGCAGCGGAGAGAGCGCCGAAAGCAGGCAACGGTACACGGCCCGAGAAGCTGGCGTGTTGGAATAACACCGGAATAGGAACGCAGAGAAGCGGTCGTACAGAGAGCCGGCCGGTGAGTGACGCTGAGGACCAGGAAACGAGCATGTTGACTAAACGCCTCGGGCCGACCAGAAACGAGAAATAGATGCGAGTGGCGGATTGACTCCGGAAGGGTGAGAAACAGTAAATGAAATAGTTAGTGACAGAGTCCGAGGATTGAAAATACTCAGCTTGAGTCGCGAAAACGGAGCCTGGAGCCCGACTGGCAACAGAAGGAGGGGACTCGTCGACGGCGGATGGAACTTCGAAGAGACCCTTGGAAACAGAGTGGAAGACGAATGAAGAAGCGTCATCCATGGTGAGTAGAAGCGCCGTCTACAAAACGTAATGAACTGAGATGAGATGAATAGGTGAGCGAGGTATAAGTAGGTTGTGTGGGATAATTGGAGGCGTGATTTGGGCGTGGCCCTGCTCCCGAACCTAAGTTAACTTATTAACTCCATTTACGTCAGACGTCAGCGTTACGCACGTCTACAGTAAACAGGAAGTAGCGGTTGAAAACAGGAACCGAACCACACATCTCGGCAAAATGGAGAGAATATTTCAGGAATGTGTTGCTATCGGGCAAGTTGTATTTATTCTGTCATGCCAACTAGTTTTAGCGATGTTACAGCGGAAACAGCTGATCAGTCACATGACGTGAATGTTCGCTACGTCAGAACTGAGTCGGCAAATCTGTTTCCATCTCTCGTTTTGCGCATCAGCTCTGTTTCGAAAAACCCAAAAACCACCTCAAGCGAGCGTATCAACTTTTTTGCGAATTAGAGGAAGTTAATTCGAATCGTGCCGTTTCCATTCACCTTTTCTGATGCGATACTTCAAAATGCGCATCAAGAAACCTTGATGGAAACACGTTTACTGACAGGCAAGGGCAGTGAAACATATCCTAGTATCACAAGTCTGCATGTGAATGGCAGGAGCTGTTATCCTTAAACTGAGAGTACCAAATATTCATAATGCAGTGCGTTGTCTGCTAGGCATATTCATTTAGTGACACAACGGAGCAACAATAGATGAACAACTCAAACTCAGACATTAGCACATTGAGGAAAAATGGACCTGTTGAAAAAAGGTAATGGAGCCAGCAAAACGGCACAAAGGATCAAGATAAAGGGACATTCCTGTTTTAAAATGCATTCTGATGTTGCAGAGAGGACACATGGAAGCATGAGCATTAGAAGGGACATCTTGTAGATTGACTGCAATTCTGATGCATGTCTTTATAGTGTAAAATGTAAAACAATTACACATGATCTGGAGAGCAAATTAGATAAATATACCACATGCCACCACACAAAAATAGACCAGTTGGGTGTAGTAAATTGCATATCTGTGTTGTGTTAGTATTTTGGACCCCAAAAAGTCAAAATCCTTTGAATTCCAAATAGGCCTGTCGCAATAAACAATAAATCAATTAATCGCATCATAAATGAAAATTATCAACCTCATTTTCATTTATCAGCTTTATCGTTTCTTCGTGTTTCTTTTCTACTGAAGTCTCTGGATGACAAAAAGCTCAACTCCGGTGCTCTTCACTGACCCCTCCCTTTCCCTTTTCTCTTTAAAATCAATTTTTACCATCCAAAATTGCGTTTTTTTGGATCGTTAAAAGCAGCCAAGTTGTGAAGCTAAGCTACGAGTTAAGCCAACAGACCGACCTCAGGAAAAAACCTCTGTCTTGTCGAAGTTCCAACATTGCCGGTTGAAACCCGGGCTTCGTTTAAAAAGTTGTTTTTCTCTGCAAAAAGAAGCTGAGAACTTGTCTTGATTTTTATTAAAAGCTTTGTGTGCATTTTTTTCCCCATTTTTAGCATTTTGTTGAAAGATTAAGTTGTTATAATCTTAAGGGGACAGATATGTTTGTGAAACCTCAGTATAGAACTACGGTAGTTTAAAGGGAAGGTCTACCATAATTCAGGGAGTTGGGTTATGGAATGACTTGGAAACAGATGTTAAAGAAGCTAAATCAATGGTTGTATTTAAAAAAAATGGTTAAGGTTAAATTGTAAAAAACATATATATAAATGGAATTTAATGAGTAATTGTATGAGATTAAGGAAGTTAAATAAGTTGTTCATTTTGTTTTGGCATTAAAATAAATTGGTTGTCTGAATTGTTTATTAGAGAATAAGGGGCAGATATAATAAGATTTTTTTCTTCTTCTGCTGCCTTTCATTTTATATACAGGTATACAGTATTTGTATTTTTTCTTATGTATATATGTAGATTGTTTTGTATTTTATTATAAAATGAATGAATAAACAAAACTAAACAAAACTAAACGGCCGTAGCATAGTGGTAATGGCAGTCGTCCCCCGATCGGAAGGTTGGAGGTTCGAATCCCGGTTCCCCACACCATGTGTCGTTGTGTCCCTGGGCAAGACACTTAACCCTGAGTTGCTCCCGGTAGGACTGGATGGCGCCTTGCATGGCAGTCTGCCGCTACCGGTGTATGAATGTGTGTATGAATGGGTGGATGGTTGGTATTGTAAAGCGCTTTGGGGCCCGTCATAGGGGGCTAGAAAGCGCTATACTGTATAAATAAGCTCCATTTACCATTTACCATTTAAACATGTTATCTTAAAGAGCTCAAACCATACCAAGCGTCCGCCATTTTGAGAACCAAAGAGAGACGGCCCATGTCACATCAAGAGGCCTCCCTCCCATTTTTTAGACACGGTGCTCGCTCCCTCACCATTCATCCTTTGGTTCAAACAGTCTGATACTGTCATCCGGTGGTTGAATAAAGTACTACAAATTAAACATGTATTCTTAAATTTGACAATAATTAAAGATTATTGTCAAATTTCAATCAATGTTACTGTTTATTGCAATAATTTCTGAGACAATTAATCACCCAGCAAAATTTGTTATTATGACAGGCCTGTATCTGTGTATATCTTAGTTCCTTATGTACTGTTTTTTTAATACTTTATATTTTTGCTATTTTTGGGTGTAACTGGGACCTTAAGTACACACTTTTATTCCACCTCATGTACCATAAGTGATGTGAATGGAAAAAAAAGGAACTTGAATTTGATATACTGTACACACATGAATGCAGTACTCTCTACCACCTTGTGCATGTGCATGTCTTTTTCCAAATTTGTGTATACTGCTTCTTTCTTGAGTCTGTCTGTCTATCATCATACATACCGTATCTACCTACATACATATCTACCTTTCTACCTACATTCATTCATACATACTGTACATACATACATACTGTACATACAACTGATAAACTTTTGAAGTCAATCTCATTCAAAATAGCTTTCACTGCTGATCTTTTTTATTTTAGTTACCCTTTATTTAGGTAGTCTCATTGAGCCACGAGAACTCATTTTCAAGAGAGACCTGTTAGGGAGCAGATGGTGGGGGTTAAGGGCCTTGCTCAGGGGCCCAGAGTGGGGCAAATGAGGGTGGAGGCAGGTGTGGGTGTTTCACCTTTTTCCACCCACATTTTTTGATGTTGTCGGTACCGGGGTTTGAACCGGCGATCTTCCGATCACAGGCCCACTGTTTCAATGCTGATCAATTTTAGAAAGTGTAAAACTGGCATTGTGAGCAAAAATGGATGTAGTAGTAGCTGAGAGGGACCTTTAACACATACTTGAAGTAATACACATTGTACAACGTAGTTGCTTATTAAAATACACCTCACAGTATGTGGATGTTTGTCTATCTTGATTTTACTATCACGAAAGGTGATAGCCAACGTGCAGTCTTTCATTTTTAAAAGGTATGACAAGAATAAGAATTCATAACAACCTATGGAGCTGGAAGATTTTCATTTGGTTTAAAAAAAGAATACACAATAGATTAATCATTTTTTACCATGTTGTCAGAATGGCAGTCGTAATGATTAAAAACTGATCTGTGGGGAGCCATGATGGGTGACGTTTGTGTGCCCTGGTTTCTCGCTGATACCTGCTAAGACTGACTGACTCTGCTGCGGTGACTTTCACCTTGGACCACATTTGTTGCTTGTCCCTGTTGGGGAATGCTGATGTCAAAGGTGTCATTGAAACTTTTCATCCATCATTTACTGACAGAGGATTTGCCGACTGGATCATACAGTACAGTTGACAATTACAAATGGATAACAAAGACGCAGAATGTTAGCTGTTATCTCGTTGGCGCAGAAGCGCGTCAAAATCTTGGGCTTGCTTTCTTTCATGCAATGAATTTAATCCATTTGAAATGAGTTCATTTTGAGCCAACAGTTTCCTATAATAAATGCCGGTGTAATAAAGACGGTCAGTATTGATGTTCACATTCTAATAATCTGAGTTAATTGTCTCATGTAACCACTGGAGTCAGAACAGGCTGGTCCGATCCAGGTCAACCTAAATGAATTTTTAACCTGTATGACAAAGATGAAGAAATCATTCATTACTTCTAACAAGAAACAAGAACTGAATGATTCATTGAGTAACCTGAATGCCTCAATGACTAAAGTCCTCAAGGCAGAATGTGATGCTTTATTGAAGCTATGTGAAAGCGTAATGCGTACAAGGACAGTCATCACGGCATCTCAACATGCTTATATTTTGTGATGGAGAAAGACAATAAAACTATCAAGAGAAAATAAAAAGCCCCCAAATGGGAAAACTTTAGAACTATATCAAACAAGAAATGACTGCAGTAAAACTCAGCCTCACTAGAATGGAACAAATTTAACAATGACCTTGTACAAATAGAAGACTGATGTGTTTCTGATTGAAACAGCATTCACTGCACAATCAATGTTTACAGTGAGACCAAATGCAGATACAGCCTCCTGACTCGTCCCACACGAACTGGAGCGAAGAGTTAGAAAACGCTCCACGCTGCAAATCGAACAGTCCAGACAAGGCTCTGTGGAAATGTCTTCAGGCACTGAGCCGCAACAGTCTTCAAGAGGGAATGAAGTTGCTGTTTACTGATGATGACATCTTCTGCTTAAAGGAGTAATGAGTGGGTAGACTTGTATGTTTCACACATAGAAGACTTGAAGTATCTCAGCTGCATAGGTGTAGTCTATGTGATACTTGGGTATACGGAGTATATCCACTAGAAAAGATCAAGAATTTCAGTATACCCACTTAAAAGTGCTCAGTGATACATGACATATCATGAGGCGCGTGTCCTTGATACTTTAAATGCTTTCGTAACAATCTATCGGTATGCAGCATTTGCTTTGATACTGTTTTATAAATTCTATAACATGTTTAATACAAAGTCAACTGTTGTATAAAGTTTGTTGTTCGTTTATGCTAAAAAAGCAACAGAGAAATTTGGAAATGTTCAATATGCTTAAAAATCAAAATAAATTGACAATTGCATTGTACTAACCAGTGTACTTTGGTTTCTAAACACAGTACACCCACTACAAGAATGTAGACTACACCACTGCTTAGCTCTGATAAGAAACTCGTCAATGAAGTTGATTCACTGTCGAAGTAATATTTCCGGAAGTTCGACTAAAAGTATTGGGTTGTCTCACTCAGGCTGGCCAAAGGTTCAGGTTGTTCTCCTTCTCAGCTCCATTAAGTGTTTAAAATGTCAGCCCCTCCTAATGGTAAAAATAAAAGCTAGTAGCAGCCTTAAACATCCTGACATCTTGTCCCCGAACAAAAGTGCAGGATTCAGGGCGTTTTTTTAATGAAAGCCAAGATGATCTTGAGCAAAAGTGTTGATACAATTTGCATAATTTGGAGTTCTTATTTCCTTCTGGAGCAGTTTACATATTTATGAGAGGACATATTTTAGTCTCACAAATAAATATTTGGTGTCTAGGTCTTTACTGATAAACAAAAAGAACCCCTTAAAACTAGCAATTTCCTAGTTTTTGCCTCGTAATTTCATTCACAAATCATTAGAAGGGGCAAAATTAAACAGTTATGGGTTCAAATACAATTATTTGTACAACATAATAAAGACAGCTCTCATAAAAATTTTGCTTGTGAAATAATTTATCAATGAAATTAGAAATAATTCTGTTTGATTTCCAAAATTTCATAGGCCATTAAAAAAAAATTGTGTGATTACTTTGAGATCTGCTGTATCAGATAATTTTTCTCATAAGCTGTTCTGCAAGTTTTAGTCAACATAACTTCAAATTGAAGAAATATTTTTTCTATAAAACTGAGGCCATGTTAAAAAGTGAAATCTGAAATACAAAAAGAGGCTCTGGAGCAGATTCTGGCATCAACCACCATTTATAACTGGCCAATCATTTGGATTTATGTTTTCATCTCCACTCGTTTTTAGTATAAAATTGTGAATCTAATCTAACGATTTGCCAAGTCAAATCTACAGGTATGGTTGTCGGCATTGGGGTGATCATTGGGATGGTTCTGTTTTCTTGTAGCTGCCCAGTTTCCAGTGGCTACATTTAAACTGCTATGAAATGAAATGTGCCAACATGGTTTCTTTATGTAGAACTGATACAGCCACCTAAACACCCCAGCTCCCTGAAGATGGGCTGGTTAGAAGGGCTGAATGTTTCCATGCTTCATCAGATACAACCTTAGCTCCCATTGGGCTCGTCAGGCCTCATGGGATGTGTTGCACGCCAGCCAATAACAATGATGGTGCCTTTGATAAAATAACGAGGCGTTACGGTTTTGTTAGCAAACACAGCAGCAGAAAGTAGATAGATTTCAATAAAGACCAATATGATTTATTTTTGGGGGAAGAACCTTTCAAAATTGAGACAAAATCTCTTCAAGGTTACCAAAGTTTAAAGTTACAGCTCAGACTCACTCACAGATGAGTTATCAAACTATCTTCTTGCTCAAAATTTCAATTCAACCTGACCTTGAATTTCAACCAAAATTGAACTGAGTTTGGTTGACATGATAAAAGTTGAAACGTTTCAAAGGATGTTCTTGAATAAACTTTGAAAAAGCTGTAATAATCACAGCTGACCTGGAGAGGCTGTTAGCTTTTATGAGCGGTTGGCACATTCAAAAGTCTGATCTTCCCCATTGGAGTTTGTTGCTCTTACTTAAATATGATCTTGACTAAGTGGAAGCCAAGCAAGACGACCGAGCACTAAATCATGTTGACAATTTCAAATGAATATTCCAGGTTCCAGTGAGGCAAACTATAGAGCCTTTTAGATAATGTGTTATTAAAAACCCTGGTAGATTTGCTCCAAACATCAAGACCTGCTGTGTGCTTTCATTTTTATTCCCTGACATATGAATACCACTTACAACTAAATGTATCCCTTAATGAACAACGCTTCTCATCGTTTAGGGGTTGAAGCGTCACCATAGCATGTGAACCACACCTTTCACTACAGATATTGCTTTTTTTTTTTTTTACTCCGCCTCATTGAGACTTAAAGGAGAGAATAGGAGAAGCATAAATACAAAGGCATTGGCTGCATTGCAAGGAATCTTGCTGATGCTGGCTTTTCTGGGTTGCTCAGCAGCTTCCAGGGTTTGTGGAGTGGGATTAAAGAGAGTAACGAGGACTATGGACTCCCTCATGATCAATTACTTCACTTGTCAAATTTGCAGTAGCACCACACTTCTTGCCAGTGACCTTTCAACCTGGAACATCAGTTTTCATCCACATTTTTGCTTTGCTAGCAGTGCTCCGTATATGCTGCTGTTGCACACATCTTTGGACCCCCATCAACTCGTCTTGACTAACATTGCACCATATGTATAATTAGCTTTATTTAAGGTACTGTACTTTATTTCCCCAAGAAATTAAGATGGATAAAACCGTAAAATGATCACGTCATCCCATTATTATTCCTATATTATAGTTGTCAGATATACTGGCTATATACAGCCCATATTTCCCCAAAATTGAGTCTTTTGTAAAATCTAAACAAAAAACAATGGTTTGCAGATTACATAAACCCATATTCAGAGGTGAAAGAATACTGAAAATTTGTACTTGAGTACAAGTACTGTAGCACTGCTTAAATTGTACTCAGTTACAAGTAAAAGTACTGGTGTTATAAAAATACTTAAGTAAAAGTGCAAAGTACTCTTCTCAAAAACTACTCAAGAGGATTAATTTCACCCTCTGTACATGAAATACTCCTCCAGGTACTGCCACGGGCACTCGTCTTCAACCTTCACCTCGTCAATTTCTCTGTTGACAGTGTTGTCCTCTGTCTCCATTTTGACTTTTTCTCCAAATCTTTGGTCCATAAATGACTCTCGATGAAGTTGTCCTTCGCTTACGTCATAGGTAATTGGCACATTTGAGATCTGAGAGCCTTATTGGCTACAAAGATGCAGATGAACGGTTTGAATATTAATTCAAATTGCAGTTGTGCTCAGTAGCAACATCTGATTTTAAAAGTAGCAAAGTAGATTACATGGTTTAAATTGTACTTAAGTTTGAGTAAAATACACACTTGAAAGAAATACCCATAAAAGTACATGTACCCAAAATCTCTACTTATTACTGTAACATGAGTATTTGTAATTCGTTACTTCCACCCCTGCCCATATTTTAAAATGGGACAGGACCAACAAGGTTGTAAAAGTAAGTGGTACAAATCGAAAACAGCTGGAAGAGCATTTTGCAACAATATAGTTTCACTGGAAACAAATCATTTGGGGGACCGGGTATGAAAAGAGCATTTTAGCAAGGCTGAATCTCAGAAGTTTGGCAGAAGTTTACCAGTTTATGGGAAAATGCTTCTATTAATATCAGAACAATTTCAGAGTAAAATCCCTGAACTGGAATATAAGACTTGGAATATCCCATCATTCTGCCATAAAATTCAAACTTACTTAAAATAAAATATAATTTCTTAGTTTAAACTTTTGATGTTTACTCTGTTCCACTATGGAAAAAATATAGATCCGTGACACTTGCAAATGATTTTGTTTTGTTTTTATTTACGCGTTACACAATGTCCCAAATTTTCAGTTAGACATTGAATTTGCACAGTTTGATCACATTTTCCTCTTTCTTTAAAATTCAAAACCTCTTTGAAGACCTGGTATTATTTCTTTTGGTTCAGGTAAGACGTAACCTTTTAACAGGATTGATGACCTAACACTAGGATGACTGAATTTTCAAGATCCTGAGGACAAACCCCCTCCTTCTCTTCAACCATTAGTAGGCCATTAACTGCCTTTTGTTATAAATATGCGTGCTCACAACTCAGACACCCCCACCACACCAGACTGCATTCCAATGTTTCCACCAGGTAAGTGAAGCCCCCAATATACCTGTTTCTTTTGCCTCACGCCGCTGGACTCGCGTGTGCTGCGCACCTGCAGCCCTTTTATACTCTGTGAAAGCGCAGCTCTTTGAGTGCAGCTGCAACCGGACAGAGCAGGACAAATTGAGGTCGCTGATTGGTCATTTGCTGACACGCGAGGCACTTTATCAACGCGCGCGCGTAGGCGTAGTAAAATCTGACCTTGGCGCGCTCGCGCCCGTGATCAAAGGCTTTTGCCGCGGCGCTCCCACGGCGCCGAGCGGCGTGAGGCAAAAGAAACAGGTATATTGGGGCCTTAAGTTGCACTTCCCCCCTTAGAGAGGCCCTGACCAATTCACACATAACAGACCCTGAAGTTATCTCACAGTTGAACATTTTGGGACATCCACTGAACGGAAAGCTTTGTCTGCTCCAGAACAAGTTTATGCATACAATTGTCTTATTCTGCTGTGCTGATTATCCTATAACCCTGATGTTCTGTCAAATAAATTATTTTGCTTACAAGTACTGTCTCTCTCCTTGTCCTTGGCACATGTATATACGGTGCGTTCTGACACATGCAGGTGGCCCATTGCTGTGTTCTACAACATGCTTGACCTATTGTTGTCCGTCACCTGACGGACCGACACAGGTCACATGACATGAAGTCAACTGACGGACCGACATAGGTCACATGACCTGAGGTCAACTAACGGACCAACACAGGTCACATGACCTGAGGTCAAGTGACGGACCAACACAGGTCACACGACATGAAGTCAACTGACAGACAGGTCACATGACATGAGGTCAACTGACGGACCGACACAGGTCACATGACCTGAAGTCAAGTGACGGACCGACACAGGTCACATGACCTGAGGTCATGTGATGGACCAACACAGGTCACATGACCTGAGGTCAACTGACACGACACAGGTCACATGACAT
>JBBPBX010037909.1:15239-30675 GCA_038048925.1 Garcialebias charrua | reverse complement strand
ATTATGCTGATTTGATGGTTGCTCCAAGCAAGCTGGATGAAGGTGGCAGGATATGGCAAGCCAATTGTGTCATAAATAGTCACTTTTGCCTATTACACGACACAACTGTATGCCATACTACTCGAGCACCATCTAGTGGCTGAAAATGGTAGTGTTCAATATTTTCAGTCAGAATGAATGAAAACGGTCATATCTCATCCAAAAATTGTTTTATAAATATGGGAGGAATCCATAAATACATCACATCGGTGTTTAAGTCGCAGGGCATGCAAATTATGCACAAAACTGTGACTTATAGGCCTAAAAATATGGTATGTCAAAGTTTAATACACATATGTTTTCCTAAACCTAATGAAATGCTCAATAAACTTCACCACATTTATTTTTATCTAAAAGTATAAAACGAGTACAAACCAAAGTTAGGAGAAGAAATGAAACAGCAACAATTTTAAAATTTGTACTTAAAACAAAATCAGTGTTGGCATTCTAACTCAAGAATCTCCGCTAGATGTCCAACCAATGGGGACTTACTGAAGGTTTCATTAGACCCTGTCATCATCTTTATGAGATATTTTGCTAACGCTAGGCTCACTAAAGCCAGCCAAAGCATTATCGCCTCAGCGGTGGGAGTGATGAGCATCATAAGGAGCCAATAAGTTTATTACATAGAATACAGGAGACTGAATTAAATTAGAACACAGGCACAATACTAAAATAAAATTTAACAGATGTTAAAGTGAACTTTAAACAGATTCATCTTTTAATTAAATGCAATTTATGTAAATGTTTCAGTTTTGTATTTATTGCTCCATAAGTGTATTTATTCACATGAAGCATCCAAACCATCATTTATTTGTTCAAGTGATGTAGATGTGACAAGAGGAACTGAGGTGCAGAAACTATCAGCATACAGTCCACACTGAGCTGCATATTACTAGATCTGATTTGACAACTGATATTAGGAAGGAGCTGCAGCAGCAGTTTTGTGAATAGCTGTGAGACTGTAACAGTGGAGGGGAGATTATAGCTGTGCTCTCAGCAGTCCGATCAATCCCCGAGTATTTTTGTGCGGGTCGATGGAGGATCCAGGTTTGGCCCATTTGTCATGTTTGCACCCTGCATTGCATCCAAACTGCAATGCACTCTGGTCCTGCAAGCCCTGCAAACAAAATCAAAGTAGCTTTTTATGGCTAAAGGTGAAGGTGGCATGTGTGGTTAGCAAAATATCTCATAAGCAGCCAGAACCATCAATTCAAAAAGTAATCAATCAAGATGTGCATAAACAACTCACTAAGTTTTTCGAATCAAGCCCATTCAAGATGGACGTCACAGCAAATTACCTTAAAATCCAAAAAAAGGCTGCAACTCTGTCTTATAGTTTTATGCATTTTTAGCTTAAAATTTCATGTGGCACAATGCATTGTGCAACATTAATGCTTAAAACTTGGGGGATTACCAGTTGGAGTCTATAGCTGTACCTCGTTTGTCTGTTAGCAAAATATTTGAAAAACAATTAAACTCAGAAAAATACCGTAAGTGATGCTGGTGAAGATTCTCAGTCGTCCAGGACATGATAAAATCAAAAAAGGCGTTCAATACAGGATCAACTGGACTTTAAAGTCCAGTTGATCCTGTATTGAACGCCTTTTTTGATTTTACCGTAAGTGATGGCTGTACATCCACAACTGATTAGCTTTTACAGTTAGATGATGTCGGCCACAGCTAAGTGACATAATTCTTCACAAAAATAGCTGAGTCAGCATTCACACAGTTCATTCAGCTACTTTTTTGCTATTATTTAGCTACTGTTGTGCCTATTTCAGCTTTGAGCTATAATACAGCACTACGCTGGTGTCATGTTTGTGTAGTGAGTTCTTTAATAACCACACCGGAGTGTTACTTGAAGCAGGCAGCTTTATGCAAGTTAAGAACTGATGCAACTGTGTCATACAGTCAACATGTGCCCTTTTTACAACAAAGAACCAGGGCGCCCTCTACAGGCCAACTAGTTACAGTGCGCCTGCTCTCATGCTCAAAACAGACACTTATTTAAAGCTCTTATCATTACATCTCCCCTTTTTCAAAACAAACAAAACAAAACTTTCTCAAAACAAACAATAGGGTAACTAGCATTACTTTCCAGAAGTTGAACATTGAAACATACAGTAACTAAAAATGCATTGTTCATAATGATCTTAAATCTGTTCAATAAGTCTCTCTGGCGGTTTCACATTTCTGGAAGATCTTCTTATGTGATTCTCTTGTACCTGAGTTGGTGTCTCAGTTGTGTGTGCGTCTGTGCCGCCAACATCATTCTGCTGCATAACTGTGATAGGTTCTTTCAGAATGTCACGACGGTTCCTCCTCAACACTGCACCATCTTCCGTTTGGACGTTGTATGACCTTGGCTGGACTTCAGCTAGAACTGTAGCTTTTCTTGCCCAGGTACTGGTGTTGTCTTTCAGTCGCACATGGTCACCGTTCTGAAGTTCTGGTAGATTGCGTGTTCCTCTGTCATAGTAGTACTTTTGCTTTGCTTTTTGTCGTTCCTTGAATTCCTTCACCCTTACATCCACTTCTGTAGTCAGCAGGCTTTCTTTAACCGGCAGGTTTGATCTCAGACGCCGCCCCATCAGGAGTTGTGCAGGGGACATACCATGTTCTAGTGGTGTAGCACGATATATCAGAAGGCTCTGGTGAAAATCTTCATTACTGTCTTTTGCCTTTTTCATTAGCTTTTTCACTGTCTGAACAGATTTCTCCACCAACCCGTTGGACTGAGGGTAGTGAGGACTTGACGTCACATGCACAAAGTTCCAGTCCTCAGCAAAACACCGAAAACTCTCACTGGAAAATTGTGGACCATTGTCCGTGAAGACTGTATTTGGAACACCATGTCTGGAGAATGTTGCTTTAAGAGTCGTTATAACAGCCTCTGCTGTAGTGGCATGTAGTCTGTAAACTTCTGGGTACAGGGAATAATAATCAGTGATCACAACATAGTCATGTCCCTCTAATGTAAAGAGATCTGCTCCTACCTTTTGATAAGGTCTGTCTGTAACTGAATGAGGCCTCAGCGGCTCTGCTGCATTGCTTGCTCTGTATTTTAAACATGTTGGACAACTGGAAACTTCATTTTCTACATCTTGGTTAATCCGCGGCCAGTACAAGACTTCCCGAGCTCTCTTTTTACTTTTTTCAATTCCCAGGTGACCTTTGTGAATTTTTTGCAGCATTTCTTTCCGTAAGCTCTTTGGTATGACTATTTTGCTCCCTTTGTATATGATGTCATCAACTACTGATAGTTCTTCCCTGCAGTTCCAGTACTCGTTTATTTCAGGTGTACAACTTTGTTTTGTGCTGGGCCATCCATTCATGATGGTTTGAGTGAGGTTTTTCATTGTCATGTCTTTCTTCGTCTCATGTCTTATGAGCTCCATTTTGGTGTCCGACACAGGCAATGCACTTGTGATCATGTTGACATATAAATCTACGTCATCACGCATTTTAGAGCTTGTTACTTCTTTGGGGTCAACTGCTCTTGACAACGTGTCGGCCGTGTACATTAACTTGCCTGGTGTGTACATCACGTTTAGTGTGTAGCGCTGCAAACGAATCATCATTCTTTGAATCCTTAAAGGGCAGTCATTGAGAGGCTTTCTGAACAGTGTGATCAAAGGTTTGTGATCTGTTTCCACACAGACTTCTTGTCCTGAAATGAACTGGTGAAATCTTTCACAGGCGTACGTTATGCTGAGCAGCTCTTTTTCAATCTGTGCGTATCTTGTTTCTGCATCAGTCATTGAGCGTGATGCATACGCAATTGGTTGCCAGTCTTCATATTTCTGTAATAACACTGCTCCCAATCCATTTTGTGATGCATCTGAAGATATTTTGATGGCTCTTGCTGGATCATAAAACTTCAAGACAGGTTCTTTTGTTAGTGCCTTTTTCAGATCATTCCAGGATTTCTCATGTTCATGATTCCATTCCCATTCCGTTTTCTTTTCAGTTAGCTGTCTCAGCGGTGTCATTTGTTCAGACAAATTGGGTATGAATTTACCCATGTAGTTTATCATTCCATTGAACCTCTGTACATCTTTCTTACACTGTGGTCTTTGCATATTTTCAATTGCTGACACTTTTTTGGGGTCTGGTCGCACTCCCTCACTGCTTAGGATATCTCCAACAAATGTTAATTCTTTAACTCCTAGTTGACATTTTTCCTTATTCAACTTGAGGTTGGCTTTTCTGGTTGCTTCCAGAACATCTCTCAGCCTTTTATCATGTTCTGCCTTTGTGCTGCCCCATACAATGATGTCATCCATTGAAGTGTCCACTCCTTCTAAGTGTTCATAAATCATATGGATTGTTTTGTGGTACACTTCAGGCGCCGAGGCAATGCCAAAAGGTAACCGAAGAAATTTAAATCTGCCAAATGGACTGTTAAATGTGCACAGCTTTGAACTTGCCTCATCTAACTTGAGTTGCCAAAATCCTGAGGATGCGTCTAGTTTGCTGAAGTATTTGGCATTAGCAAATTGTGACATTATTTCTTCTCTTGTCGGCAGCTTGAAGTGTTCTCTCTTTATTGCCCGATTAAGGTCTCTTGGATCCATACACACTCTGGGTTTTCCATTCTTTTTGACAACTATCACCAGTGAACTCACCCATTCTGTTGGTTCATCGATCTTCTTGATCACTTGCAGCCTTTCCATTCTGTCCAGCTCTTCTTTTAGTGGTTGCTGAAGAGCAAATGGCACTTTCCGACAAGGGTGAATGACTGGTGGAATATTTTCGTCTGTTCTGATCGTGTGTTCACCTTGTAGGCATCCCAGGCCCTGAAACAGATCTTCATATTCATTCATTAGTTCTTCGTAACATGTGTTTCCTTCAGTGTCGACAACAAGCACTCTCTTTACTAGATTTAATCTTGTACAAGCAGATAAACCTAGTATGGTTTGCACATCTTGTGTCACCACCACAAATGCAAGTGTGTAAGTCTTTTCTTTGTGTGTCACTTTAACCATGCATTTACCTTTCACTGGTATTGCTGCTCCTGAGTATCCTTTCACTTTCGTTCTAGTCTCATATATTTGAGGTCTTGGTCTAATTTTCTTCAGTTCTATTTCAGATATTACATTGGTTTGGGCTCCTGTGTCAAGTTTCATTGCAACATATGAGTCATTAACCTTTAGTGTCATTATCCAATCCTCTTCATCATTATTGTTGTTTGTCACCACATCTACATAGAACTCATCAGTGTCACTTTCATCCACTGCATGAATTTTGCTTTGCTGGTCCTGACTTTTGCAGCATCTGGCATAATGGTTCTTTTTGTTGCAGTTGTTACATATTTTCCCAAACGCTGGACATCTTCTTGGAGGATGCTGTGTATCACACCGGTCACACTTATTCTCTTGTCTCTCTCTGTTTGATGGCTTCGGATTCATATTTCCTCTTGTAGGTGTCCATTTTGTTTTTGACATCCTGTTTGTCTCCTTTCTTATTGTATCGACTGTGTTGTCTTCGCTGAACAGTTCTTTAGCTTGAGTTTTCACTGTCTCTGCTGCTCTACACAGAGCTATTGCTTTTTCCAGATTGAGATCCTGCTCTCTCAACAGTCTCTCCCTCAGACCATTGTCTGGGATTCCACACACCAGCCTGTCTTTGATCAATGAGTCTGCCAGTCCGCCAAACTCGCACGTCTTGCTTCTGTTGGTTAACTCAGTTACATACCGATCAATAGTTTCACCAGGTTTCTGCACGCATGTGAAAAACCTGTGTCTCTCAAATGTCACATTTCTTCTGGGTATGCAATACTCTTCAAACTTTTTAATTATTATCTTGAGCTTCATCTTATCAGCTTCTTCGTCAAAGGTGAAGTTATTGTAAACCTCTAGTGCATCGTCGCCGATCACGTGCAAAAACACTGAAGCATTCTTTTTCTCGTTCTTTTCATCTGCGCCTATTGCAGTCAAGTACAGCTCAAAACGTTGTCTGAATCTTCTCCAGTTCTCTGCCACATTACCTGTCAGTTGCAAACTAGATGGTGGGTGCAGTCCTTCCATGTTCAGTTCTTATTCACACGCTGAGTATGCTCACTTCTTTTTCTGCTTCTCGACCAGCTAGGTGGCTAGCTCCGTTAGCATTAGCATCCGGTAGCGTTAGCAACTCCAAAACGTGGCTTACTCTGCGTCCGACTTTACAAACGGTTGCTCCTCTTCAAGTCCATCTTCTGACACCATGTCATGTTTGTGTAGTGAGTTCTTTAATAACCACACCGGAGTGTTACTTGAAGCAGGCAGCTTTATGCAAGTTAAGAACTGATGCAACTGTGTCATACAGTCAACATGTGCCCTTTTTACAACAAAGAACCAGGGCGCCCTCTACAGGCTAACTAGTTACAGTGCGCCTGCTCTCATGCTCAAAACAGACACTTATTTAAAGCTCTTATCATTACAGCTGGTGTATTGAACGTTTATATATATCCATTTATATAATTTTACTTTGACGTTTAACAAATAACCCAACAATTTAAATTTCAACTAATTTCAGCAGTCATTCAATACTCAATGTTCACTTTGCATTTCTGCTAAAAATGCCATTTTTTCTTATCTATTCTTAATAATTAAATGACTTAGCATTTGTTGTAATATTGTCAGGGTTGTTCACACACACATATNTATATATATATTATATATATATATATATATATATATATATATATATATATATATATATATATATATATATATATATATATATATATATATATATATATATATATACAGCAAACCCCCGATTTACGAACGAGTTAGGGACCTAAGAACGGTTCGCAGCTCGATCCGTTCGTAGGTAGGGGGTGAAAATTATATTAAAAAAAAAATTATTCATTCATTCATTCATTCAACCTTTATTTATCATGCTAACGGAGCGCGCACACACATTAAATGTACAGTAGTGTACTGTAATGTTAAACATTGCTATTCACATTTACAGAATAAATAAAAATATATTTTCTTACTTTGAGATGGTCAAAGCCGACATCTTAGGTTGCCATGCGTTGATTGTTGTCGGGGCCGAGCAGCGCGGCGGCCGGCCAGTGAACCACCGCAGCTGCTCCAGACCTGTGTTAGCTAGCTGGCTAGCTTCTGCTAGCCAAGCCATGAGCTGGTGTTGGAGCGGCGGCGCGATCAATCTGTAGCTCCTGCTCCAGCCTGAGACGTCCACAGAGCTCACAGAGACGTTTCCAGCTCGTAATTAATCCATATGAAGCCATCCTGGTCACCAGTCTTCGGCCGGCTACCGTGTTAGCTCCCGTGTTAGCTTCTGGAGCTAGCCAGGCCGGAGGTGTAGCCAGGCCGGCCGGAGGTGTTCGCACGGCGGCCTGGCACGATCGGCGATAAATCCGCTCCAGCCTGAGACGTCCACAGAGCTCACAGAGACGTTTCCAGCTCGTAATTAATCCATATGAAGCCATCCTGGTCACCAGTCTTCGGCTGGCTCCCGGGCAGCTAACCTAAAATGGCGTCCGGTGTTCTGTGACCGGAGACCCCAGTGACTGAACCTAAAATGGCGTCCGCCGTCCGGTGTTCTACATTAATTTGTGACCGTGTAAACTGAAGACCTACTTCCTGTTGCCCAAGAATGCTCAGAAATTGCTCAAAAATGATCAGAAATGATCTTTTTTATCATAATTATTATTTATAAAGCCTTTAAAACAACCAGAACATGAAATTAAGAACATTTAAACACAAAAACACAAAAAAAAAAAAAAAATTTTTTTTTTTTTTTTTAATACAGTAATTTCATATTTTTATTAAATATGATATGTTCGTAGGTCCCGTGGTTCGCAGGTCGATGGGGTCGTAGGTCGGGGGTCACCTGTATATATATATATAAATAACTGTTGGTAGTTTTTAACTACTGTTTGTTTCATTTTTTAGCTATGGCTTTGCTACTTTAGCATTCCTGCACTTGTTTGATTTGAACTTTTAGTTTTTTTTTAATTCATTTTATAAAAATAAAAACATAACAAACACATGTTTTAGTTACGGTTTTTCTAATTTTCTCAATTTGGTCAGGTTCTGCTACAATTTAGCTTCTGTATTGGTAGTTTTAGGTAGCTGCTCTGGTCAGCATTTGTTTGTTGTTTGTTTTAAACTTTAATAATTCTGTAGTTATGGCTCCTGGCTCCTCAGAATATTGAGCATGAACTTTGATGTTTTGAACTACTTTGGCCATCAGAGGAGTTGACGGGGGAGATGGCGGACTCCAGAAACCATCTTATCACCAGCAAACTGGTTGACCCACTATGTGAAGGTGCTACTTATGGGACTGAGTTAGTTGTGTCTCCTCAGACATATGAAGTCTTTTGGATGAAAGACGAAACGTTTCAACACACACACACAAATATAAAAAACATCCAGATGACCTGACTTAACTTTATTGGATTATTTTACTTGGATTATTGATCATGAACTTTGATATTTAACAAAAAACCCAACAATTTAAATTTCAACTAATTTCAGCAGCCATTCAATGCTCAATGTTCACTTTGCATTTCTGCTGAAAAATCCATTTTTTCTTATTTATTCTTATTAATTAAATAACTTAGCATTTGTTGTAATATTGTCAGGGTTGTTCATAAATTACGCCAGATCTTGAAATAATAGAATAACCTGCCTCGTGAGGACAACAAGACATTTTTTGATCATTCTAAAGGAGGCCCTCAAAGACACTTAATGCTCTCCATCCTCTCCGTGACTTCTTATAATTCACAGACATGCTTGGCATTACGGGCGAAGCAAATGCCTCCGGTGTTGGGACCATTTCCCTTCCACCTCACTCGCGTTGCGAACAAACAAAGTCTCAGCTCAGACGCTCACTCAGAATGATGAATGAAGCGCCATCGTAGTCCACTTGTCATCGCCGGATGGAGACTGATGGGAAGTTAACTGATCCCCCGGATTTGTGGGTGAGAATTAAAAGCTCTGTTCTGCAGCCGTTCATCTGGCATGTCGAGAGGAATGACTCCCGCCGAGGGACATCGGATTCCCACAACGAGGTTGATGTGCTGTATCACAACTCGTGCGGCGACATAGTGCTATTTGTTCCACACCAGCACACTGTGATGTGGCAAGATGTTACCCTGTTTTCTCGCACTGCAATCTTGTAAGGACAGTCTTTTAATGCATACTTATTATGTCGCAGCCTGGGACCCAATTTATTCTGCAGTATTTCAGGTGGGCGTGAATAGAAATTGATCTCAGGGAGGAAATAGTTTTTTCCCCCAGAGAAAAATAAACCATTATTTAGTCAGTATAGCACATCAAAACACATGATTTCTGCCTTTAGACTCATAAAAACAAAACAAAAAGGATGATAAATGAAGCCTATGAATCTAAAAGTACTCTTATACATTTGTTGAGTTATTCAAAAACTTCAATAAACCTGAAATATTTTTAATTCACTGGAGATCATGCTATGTTGTGTGAACGTTTATGGAGCGTTCACACCACTGCGATCCATTTTTCTTCCGTACGTTTTTCGGCGTGATTCTCATCCCACAGTCTTTAATCTGTTTCAACAAATCATAAATCAAAACGTTCAGCTTTTCCAAGACAATCCTCTATGACTTTGGCCTTGGTGCAACTTTAGCTTTTTGAAATATGTACCCTTTTCTGCCACTTTTTTCCTCATAGAAAATGACAAGCTAATTTTACATCCTTCAAATCTTTAGCTCTGTTTACAGTCTTTTACTGCTCCTTTCACATTTTGTTCTGCTTCAGCTTCTTTCAGCTTCCTTGTGCAAATTCAAAAAAATTTCAGCTACCTGTACTTTCAGCTCTGTTTTAGCTTTTTTGTGATCCTTTCAGATTCTTAACTACATTTTTGTGCTTCTTGTAATTTCTTTCTTCTAATTTGATCTTGTTATGCTCCTTTCAGCTTATTTATGCAAGTTCCAGCTTTGTCTGCTACAATTTATCACTGTTTTTACGCTGATTTTATATTTTTCAGCTAATTCTACATTTTTTGCACTCATTTCAACTTTTGTCAGCCTAATTCAGCAAAAAATGTGCTCTCTCCTCTTCTTTCTGGTAAGTTATGTTTATTTCTGCTTTTTTAGCTGCTTTTAAGTTGTTTTTTGTTTTGTTTTTGTTAATTTCAAATTTCTTCAGATAATTTCCACTTTTTTGTGCTCATTTCTGCTTCCTTCAGCCTAACTGGGAAAACTTGTGTTCTTTCTGCTTTCTTCTGCTAATTTAAGTTTGATCTACCTTTCAGGCTACCACTTTAGCATTTTTTAAGTTAATTTCAGCTGTTTTCAGATAAATTCAAGATATATAAATATATTTTGTAATCTACTTCTTTCAGCCTAATTAACTTATTTCTGCTAATTTCAGCTTGTTATGCTCCTTTCAGCTTATTTCTGCTAGTTTGGTTATTTCAGCTACTATTTAGCTGTTTAATGCCTTTTTTATAGCTTTTTCAGCTAATTCCAGATTTTTTAGATTTTTTCAGCTCTTTCCGCTTCCTTCTGGTAGTTAAACTTTTTTCCTTTTCAGCTAATTTTCATCAATTTGTTGCTAATTTCAGCCTTTTGGTAGCTAATTTCATATTTTGCTAATTTCTGCTTATTTAACCTAATTCAGCAAATATGTGTTCTTTCTGCTTTCATCTCCTAATTTAGGCTTGTTTTCCCTTTTCAGCTACAATTTAACATGTTTTTAGTTGCTTTCTGTCAGCAAGTTCTACAGCAATAGACATCCACATTGCATTTTTGCACGAAATACAATTTCTCAAGTTATGGATTATCAAATGAAACATTTAGAAAGCAGCCATTGACTTCTTGTCAACAACATATTCAATTTTGGACTTAACCTGACTTAAGATGGCCATCAGAGATAAATAAGCTTTGCAAACAGAAAAATGTCTATAGCTCAGTCAATTTGACTCAAGTGAAAGTAAGTATGGTATGATAGTCATCCCCAACACTTTAAAGCTGCAGTCTGCAGTTTCTGTAGTGCAGTCTGTAAGTTTTCAAAAAATATATTTTTAACATATTTCTTCACTCTGTCACTATCTCCTGACAGACTGATGTTAGACAAAGTAATCTCTGAAAAAAACTATAGTCCCCTTGCTTCTCCAGGTGTTACTAAAAGCATTTCTAAATTCCCACAGTGACCCGCCGTTAACCAGCCAATAAAAACAGAGTTTTTAACCAGCCAATAAAAACAGAGCTTCTCACTTCTCACGCCCCCGCCTGTCCCAGCCCCAGCGGCCGCGCACGTTCTCGTTCAAAGGATTGCAAAGCGATGCAAAACTGTTTTGTATGTGACACAAATGTATTAAATTCCCCTTCTTCATCCCTGATCTGGACTTTTCTTTTGTTTTTTTGCCAAAAGTCAAGTGATCGCTTCCTCCTCCGCTGACTCCATGACTGAAATGAGGAAATGAATGAATTTGTCACGAGCGAATTAAACTCGGGTTCAACGTGGCTGCGCGAGGCTCAGCAGATTTCATGGTGTTCTGGTGTGCTGGACCAGCGCTCCATGTTTTTATTTTATTTTTTAGAACGTTTTATTAACATATAAACACAGAACTTCGCAGCGGCTGCCACAGGACATGTAGTGGAGGCGGAGCTAAGAAGGCAGAGCTGAATTTCAGCGAGAGCAAGGGGGAGCAGAGCCATATATGGCTCTGAGGGGGAGGGACCAGAATGCTTTCCCTGTTGAAATTTTTTCTAAGTGCTGCATTCTACAAAAACTGCAGAGTGCACCTTTAAGTACCAACAGATCAAGTAAGATATTTGTTTTAAACTTTGGCATGCAAGGTCTTCAAGAAAAGCTAGTTTTATTTATAGTTTTTGATACATCAATGTTACTGAACATTAACTGAAAGTTTCAGCACTGATATCATACTAAAACATCTATATTTTCTTTTTTGCTAAATCAAAACGATAGAAGGCAATTTCCAAAAACAGGAACTTGAGCGTCAACAACGTGGACTTCAACCTGTTCTGTGTGATTATTCATATTTCTCTCGCATGTCTTAGCGTTGCCATGTGACAGGGAAGATGGAGAAAGACCCAGCATTGAAGACTCCTTTTTATTGAACATGTTTTCCAGATTGCTGTTTTAATGCACTCTTACACTGGGATTCATTTTGTGCTCCTTGCAAGGCTGCGCTAAAGTGCATAACTGAAAGTGTCCTTGGTTTTAACACAAACTACCATACAGCATCAAAACATGGAGAAACTATTTTGTGGTTAGGTGGCAAACTATTGCCGCAGCAAAGGATTAGCCGGTGAAGGTGACTCTACCTGCTCTCACTCTTTCAGTTTGCCAGGTGCTCAGTCAACCTGTGAATCCAAATAGGGGGGAGCTGTGCACTGCAGCCTGCTTGAACTAGCCTCCCACAGTATAACTTAGCTGTCACCAGCTCGCCCCAGATGAGGACAGATGACCTTTCTCCAGGTTGTTATAATAAATCAACTCTGGAAGCTGTTATACCTGGCACAGTTCTTTCATCAGGATCGTGCAGGTATGAGTTGAGGAACAACGGAACTGGCACCTTTGCAGGTATTTATCTTTGTCACTGCTTGTCTGAAATGTCAACGTCTGAAGTAAAAAAAAAAAGGCTATATATATATATGTTATAATCTTTTTCTTTTTTTCGAATTTAAAATGTCAGAAGTGTATTAATAATAATACATCATGAGAAGTTAAATGGGCTCACCTCAGTCAATGTTACTTTGATTTTATTTTTACAGTAAGTCCAAGAAGGTTTTATTGTCATTCACATCACATGTGGTACATGAGGTGGAACAAAATTGTGTACACAGGGTCCCAGTTACATTCAACAATAGCAAAAAAATTAAAGTGTAAAAAGAAACAGTAAATAAGAATCTGAGAATCTAAAAAAGTTAAGTCTGGTTCTCTGGACTTTCAAAAAATAAAACAAAAAAATTATAGAACTGTTTCGTCTTTCGTCCGAAAGACTTCCTCAGTCTGAGGTGCTGTGTTCAGCTCAGTCTTATAAATAGCACCTTCTCATAACTCTACCCCCACCTCTACACCCAGCAGGAACTCTGAACCCATCACCCCTCAATATAACAATTGTAGATTCTGAGAAGCCAGTCTGGTTATGTCAGCATGACTTTGGTCTTGGATTGAGCCCGACCTCGCAAACCCATTTTAATGATTGTTTTGGAAAAAAGTGACTCGTACTTCACTTTTGTTTCTAAGAATAAACTAAATCTCCAAGCACAATAAAATAAATAATAATAATAATTGACCCTGCTAACCTAAAGAATGGAACAACTTTATGACAATTTAAATCTTTTCTCCCCAAAAATTTAGTGAACTTCTTGTCCATTGTTTGTTAGCATTGTTAAAGTTTTTTTTTTTCCTTGTGGCCCACAGTACCAGATCCACATATCAAGAAGTTTGGACACAACTGGACTAACACTTGATATATAACTTTAAAATGGTCAGACTTTCCCTTTAATAATACAAAAACCTGTAAATCAAACAGCTGCTCTGTTGAATGATGTTGATGAATGATTCTGATTAAAAGCTGTCTGAGGTTTATGACATGGCACTAAGTTTAGAGACAAAGGAGACAGAGTGGCAGCCATGAGTGGCAGCAAAGCTTTAGTTGGCAGTAAACTGCAAATGTTTGACTGCTCTGCTTCATTTCAAAGTGGACCCAACCAACGAGCTTCAGCAAGACTTAGGAGCCGGCCAATTGACCAAATGCCATCTTCTAATTACAATAAAAGTGCTGAATCAGATGCATGCGGATTCATATTTGCCGGACCAGCAAGAATTTGACAACAGCAACAATCTGCAAGTCTGTTCTGGCAAGCTTCGTGGCTTTCATTATCCTGAGTGGCTTTTAGAAAAGAAAATGACACTAAGGCTGATTTTCCAGAACTTGAACGGCTAAGCTAAATGGACCGGACTGGATTTTGTCAATTCAAATGTCGAAATACCCTAAAAAAACTTAAATAAACCTTTATTTTGATGTACATCAGGAGTGGGGGGGAAATAGACACCACTTGGTGAATAAAGACTTTCGTCTATCTTCAAATATTTTCTGTCAAATTTGAATTTCATTCCTCGTGATGTCAAACAAGCTCCACATATGCTGCTGCGCTCTCTGTGGAGGTAACACTTAATTATCAGACCAAGTGGATTACCGCTCAGGCCTGCCAGCAATGACGACTTGGATTAATGACACATGAAAAGCAATCTCCGTGCCCTGGAAGTCCAAGGCCTGCAAGGGCACTCCAAGCTTCACACATTATAAACATCCCATCATTTTGATGAGCACTTTTCCCTCCCACGTTGGAAGATATGCCCAGAACTGTAAATCTACGACTCTCCTCGTTGGAGCCGATCTGTGTCCAGAGGGCGTCCATTACACTGCTGCTTCGCTGACTCTCATTAAGGTCCCGCACTTTCACCTCCTCGCCGAGCACGAGGACACAGACGGAAAGTGGGAGTCAATGAGGAGCAATATGAAAATACATCAGTTTGCATGTCTGAGTGTGTTTAGTAATAGCTTTTTTTTTTTTTTACATTTTTCTCTTTGCTGTCTGGTAGCCTGTAATTGGCTGCTTGTAAATTTTATTTCTGATAATTTGAAGGATTCTAAGGTTGCCATTCTATTTTGTCTTATAAAAGGTTAGAGACTTAAACTGTAAAAAATATATATATAAGAAGAGTCGAGTGTTTAAGGTAAAATTTGGACAAGTAGTGTAAAAAGAATCCAGGTGAAACGTTTAAGCTGATACCAGTGGTTTGTTGGAGTTACCATGGTAACCACACACATCTGTGTCTCTCACTTCCTGAATCTGAATAAGACACGCAGAAATACGGAGTAGAAATTAAGCCTCGATCAAACACAAAAACATGTTGTAATGAAACAGACATACACACACACACATATATATATATATATATATATATATATATATATATATATATATATATATATATATCATATAATATATATATATATATATATATATATATATATATATATATATATATATATATATATATATATATATATATATATATATTTTTTTTTTCTTCTTTCGGCTTTTTTCCCTGCGTTAGGGGTCGCCACAGCGAACTGGTCGCACGAAGATTTGGCAGTTTTTACGCCGGATGCCCTTCCTGACGCAACCACAGACCACCGAGCAACCACAGCCCTCTGTGTGGAGCAGAGAGCTGATATCTAGGGTTCCCGGGGGAGCAGATGGTGTGGGTTAAGGGCCTTGCTCAAGGGCCCAGAGTGGGGCAGATGAGGGTGGAGACAAGTGTGACCGCTTCACTTATCCCACCCACATCTTTGATGTTGTCGGTACCGGGGCTTGAACCGGCGACCTTCCGATCACAAGCGCACCTTCTTAACCTCT
>JBBPBX010037909.1:0-15015 GCA_038048925.1 Garcialebias charrua | reverse complement strand
ACTTTAAGTGGTAAAGATGTGCTGATTAGTAAGCTGAGACTTCAAAAGACAAGCAGAAGAAACAAAGCTTGAGTTCTCACCAGGAGCTAAAGCAGTTTTAAAGTTGATAAACGTCTCATTTCACAACTTGTATTTGTGAATCAGCTTAAACTTTGTCTCATTTCACAGTTTTCCCACAGCAGAAACATTAGTGCTGTTTCACTTCTTCTGCTCCAGGGGCCTCATGTATCAACCGTGCGTGCGCACAAAAACATTGCGCACGTCACTTTCCACGCAAAACCCCGTATGTATCAAAACTGAACTGAACGTGAATATATGCGCATCCAGGTACATATCCACGCAAGCTCCCGAGCAGGCGTACGCACGTTTCTGTGGTTCTTGTTCCTTTGGCGACACTTACAGGTGTTTCAGAGAAACTGAAGCCCCACAGTCTGTGGTTGACTTTAAGAGCGGCTTGAAGACCTTTCTTTTCAACCGAGCATACTTTACTCCTCATGATTCTACTTTTGATCTTAGCTGATACTGTTGTTGATTTTAATTGTTTTATTATTTGTTATATTGACATTCAATTATGTTGCACCTTGTAGCACTTTGAGATTTCCATTAATGAAAAGTGCGTTATAAATTGAAATCATTATTATTATTATTATTATTATTATTATTATTATTATTAACTGTTCATGATGTGAAAATGATTAATATTCCCTCCAAACACACGATTAACAAGTATTACATCCACATGACGCAGTGAAATAAAGGACGCGCAAAGTTGTGCCAAAAATAAATTTAACAGGAACGGATTCATTCAGCCTTACTGGAGAATATAATAAATAGTGTAACACGCAGAGCATTTATTTAGAAACAGATATAATTTTCTGATCTAGGATATGGCTTATCAGCCGTTTTCAGAAATAATCATTTTTCAGTTTGGCACTGCTGCGCTCTGGGGAGCCGTGCATCACGCGTGCATACAGAAGCAGCGGTCAAACTGTTCCACAGAGGGAGCTGCAGGTCGATCGGGACTGTGCAGTCCAGTCCACACAAAGCCGGATCATGTCCAATGGAATGGTCTCATCCATATGATTCCAAAGGCTGAGTGGTCGCGCTTGGAGCGCGCCGCGCGCACCCTCACCGGTGTCGACACGGCAGCTGGAGGTGTTTCATTATCTGCGTTTATTGTAGATTTCTCCAAAATGACACGTGAAAGTACACCTTATATAACTTGTAGGAGAGTAAAAGCTTCACAGACAGACTGCGCACAAGGCTGGGGCGCGCGCAGCGTCTGGAGACGCCAACATCACGTGATGTCATGAAATGTCTCCACCAAGACGCACAGACTCGTTTCTTCACATCATCTACATAAACAAAGATCTATGTTCTAGCAAACATCCAAGTAAGTTCCTCTGTGTTTACAGTAATAATGGTAATAAACTCGTGCGCAAAGGTAATATTTTCACACGGAATGAATGAATGAGCCGGTTCGCGCACCACAGCAGGGTGCGCGCGCACACAAATACCGACAATCACTCGTTCTTTGCATGATGAACACATTTTATTACTATTCTTACTTAGGATGTTTGTCCTCACTCATATTATATTGAATTCATTATTTTCCCGAATCTAGAAATGATTTCTGATCGCGCAGGGATCAAACAAACATGTCCTTCACACATGCAGGAAGTAATTTGCATCTGTTTAACATATGTAAATGTAGGCGTGTCAGGGGAGGTGTCTCACGTGCGCTCAGTTCCACGTCAATTGTGATGTACAAAAGGAATGTGCGTGGATTCAGGTGTACGCACAGTTTGATAAATCTGGATCTTTTTGTGCGTAGACACTTTTCTGGATTTCACCGTACGTCACTTTTCAGTAGGAAATCCACGCAGGTTTTTGATACATGAGGCCCCTGGTCTTTTCTGTCTGTTGTGTCTTTGGAGCCACCATTTCAGATGGAAGAGGTATGTACTGAAATGCAGTCACATGGTGTTTGCATGCACCTGTTTACTGAGCAGGGAAGCGTCTATCAGCAGATAGGTAAAGATGACTAAATGTATGTCAGAGACGTAGTGGTGCAGAACGAAGGAACAAAGAATATTTCCTCCCTTAGCTCACTTGTTAGAGTGTCTCTCAGGAACCTGAGTGAGATGATGGGAAAAATGTTCAGTTATCCTAAAAGTCAAAACATATTGATGTTTAGTTATCAAAATATTAGTAAAGTTGAATTCAGTCCAACTTTCCATGGCCCATTTAAACTGTGAAAGATGTAAGGTGCATTGCTTTTTGCCACATTATCGATATTGTTCGAAAAGGGATTTTTTTTTCTTTGAGATTTTTCCATTTTCATTGTGCAAAGCAAATCTACCAAAAGTCATAGCACACTACTCCTGATTGAGCTGCAAGTTTTCATGTTTTTTATATTGCTTTTCCCATAGCTGCTATAGAAATGAATCAAAAATCAACAACAAAAAAATGGAAAAAGAATGGAGTGAAAGTTTTAAGGGTTCTTCAGTGATTGATCATTTATTATTCCGGTAGTTCTTACAGAATGAACCTTGATAAAGTGACAAATACTGTACAATAAAATATGCATCAATTTAAATTGATTTTTAAAATTTTCTAGAAACCAAACTAAATGGTTGCTGGTGAACAGTTCTGTTCTTTCGGATTCATTTGGTCAGGTTTGTAATGAATCTCTACCACCTGCAGAGGAAGACGCCAAGCATTAGAGGATGTGACAGAAAGCGTGAGGCGTGCTCGGTTCACTGATCACAGCGAGTTAGGTTGTTCCTGCCGCCATCTTTTCTGCAATTATTATGAATAAAAGATGGTCTGAGATGTTATTTAGCTCAGGATTTTACTGAGGTGTCACGTTAGTAGGAACAGTTTACCATCGCTCCAGTCTGGTTGGCAGAAAAAGAGTGTAAATGTAAGAAAGAAGCATGAATAAGTAACTTTAAAGACAAACGGTAACGTCATCTGAAACTGAAGTTCAACAATGTCACGGATGAATAAGTTAATTATTATTATTGTTATTATAACATTATTATGAATTAGTTAGTTATTTTTTATTATTATTAAAATTAATATTACTGTACTTCTTTTTTTCTGGAAGGGATATTGGCAACAGGAAGACTATTTATCCTATGAATTATTGAATGGATAAGGGGTATGATAATATAAGTTAAACTTCATCATACTCCTTTTCAGACTCACAGTCACCATTAGAGGAAAGGAAAAGAAAAAAATGTATATTAGCATATAAAAATTGGGTATGTTTATTTGATATTTAAGATTGTATATATACTGTACTTGGAAACATGAAAGTCTTCAGTACAGTATTATGTTTTGTGGTGAAATGTCTGTCTGAAATAAATTTATCATCATCATCAATAAAGAATGATCCCAACCAAGCAAAAAATTCCCTAAAGTCATGTCTTTCTACCATTTAGTAATTGTTATTCAAACTTAGGAGTCATTATTAATACCAGAACAAAAACAAAAACAAAAAAATTAAACATAGGACTTGTTTTTATTTTAAAGACTGACAGCTTGGTCATTTGACCTCAGCCGTAGATTTTTAAGGTGGCTAAATGTTAAGCTTAGCTGGAATATTGCTGATCCAAATTAAAAGCAAATTTAGCTTCATAATTTGTTGCCGCTTTTTTTAAGTTTTTAGCAGGAGACTCAATATATACTGTACAAGCAAAACTCTTTGCATTTTATCAGGTTGTAAAGCAGAAAGGTGAAGTGTCTTTAGCAGACGGAGGCAAGGAGCTCAAACATTTCTTAACCTTTTTTTTTTTTTACAAAACTAAGACACAAACGCTGACGCGGCAGCACACAGAATGACTCATTGGGTTAAACAGCACGATCCAAAACTCTTGGATATTCAGTACAAAAGACAATTAATGCCAGACTGATTAGGCGAGGGAGCAGAATCCAAATAAACCAGAACAAATGAACAAAACCAAAAACACCTGAGCTGATATAATGAAATCAAGAACAGCTGAGAGTGGCAAGACCAAGGAAACAGGATAAACAGAGAACGCTGAACTGATCACAGTGATCAGATACAGTGTGCTCTGACCGGTCTTATTTAGGGATGCCCAATGTGCCTTACTGCATATGCCACTTTTTGCCTCTATAACAACATCAACTACTACCTCATACATATACTGTGTACATTAACTCATACGCTGCTTTGCCACTTTGCAAATGTCAATGCTAGAAACCTTTAGTTTATTTTAGTTATACTTTTTATACTCTTTTTTATACTAGTATGCAAAAACTCAGGACAGTATTATGTTCATTAAATGTTTAATGTTTTAGTTTTAGTTTTAGAGTTGGTGTAAATTTTCATACTCTTATACCACTATGCAAAAACTCAGGACAGTGTTAGTTTTACTATTTTATGCTTATGTCTATTATTATATGTTTCAGTGTTTCAATGTTTAGATGTTTACTGTTGCACCGAGGGACTGAGAGAAACGCAATTTCGGTCCTGTGTATGTCCTGTACAGTACATATTGCAGATCTGACAATAAAGTTGACTTTGACTTTGATAAAGACAAGTAACATAAATTCAAACACAAAAATATGGAGAGAAAAAGAAACACAACAGCCAAAAGGAAAACTGAGCCCAATCTAAAACCAGATGACCAAAAATGCATAAATTCTCACAGACACTGATTTCTATTTACAGCTGAGGCAACTGCCTCTAAAACTATAAATAAAGATACTTAATTTAAGTAGCATTAGTTGGTGGAATACCTTCTTTTTGTTGCAAGAAAAAAAAGAGAAAGTACTGTAACTGGAATTACGTTCAAAGATCTGGGAAATGTCAAGTACTGTCCAAACAGATACTGTACAAAGACATGATGTTTTTCCTCTTTTTACCTCTTTTATTCATTCATACCATCTACTCACCACAGACTCATGTTCAGGCTGCTGTTTAATATACCATATTATTTAGCATTATTAGTGTTTAGCGTAAATCTTAGATCTTTTAGCGTATCAATATCTTAGTGTATATCTTAGATCCTTATATAGAGTTTCTTTTTTATTCTTTATATTTATACTATTTTTGGATGTAACTGGAACCCTGAGTACACAATTTTGTTCGACCACATGTACCACATGTGATGTGAACGATGACAATAAAGAAACTTGAAGGCTTTTCTCTTAATATTGTTTACTTCTGAATACTTTTGAGGCCTAAAACTGTTGAAACTGATCACTTGTTGCTATGTGAGCTAAATGGAAATATGCATTTTTCTTTTAGCTGTGATTCCAAACTGGACTTTCAGCTTTAACCGGACAAGAAGTATTTTTTTTACAATCAAAACAGTGAATATGACAAAACAGATGACTGCAGATGCTGTGGTTTGTGATTTTTAACACCAGTGATGTGGATCTTTTTAGAAATTGGCATGTTTATGACTTATATTACAATATCATCAAAAAATTTAAAGCAACTAAATGTCATTTTTGAGATATTTGATACTCATTTACAAGTGAAACTGTTACAAAGTTAGAATGTTTGCAGCCAGATGCAGCTTTATGTTCTAAAAGTTTCTGTATTTTACAGTCTGAGCAGCAACACCAGAGGAAGAGTGTTGCACAGACTGCATGTCAATCGTGAGTATTTAGTTAAATTTACTTCAATAAAAATAAAAAAAAGTGCTATTTCGCAGTAAAATAATCTGATTGTGGGCTGCAGGAATACACGCGCTGCTGCAGCCCGTGTGTTTTATATAAAAATCCATTGCTACACTACTAAAAAGTGCACAAGAATGAGATGAATTTAGTCTTTTTTTGTGCTTTTTATAAAGTTTTCTAACTCCAAAGCTAAAATACGAGTGCATAAATCTATAAATGTCGCCTTTGAACAAACAGCAGTCTGTCACTGTTTTATGTGACAGGCTGTTTAAAGTCCCCCGGCTGTGTGTGTTTTCTAATCAGATGTATTTCCACCAACTGTGTTTTAGTTGTTTTTTTTTTTACGTCAGTGACAACATTTTTGCCAAAAGCGCTGAAACTTCCTGTAAACTGCAGCATAAGAACCACACAAACTTGTTTTGATTTTAATGGGAAGCAGTATAAAATATTTCTCTGATTCTTAAGTGCAGCCTTTTTTCTTTTTCTTTTTTTTTTTTACGACACAGTCTGTGATTAAATTAGACCTCTTTCTTGCATTGAAATACATTTAGTAAAACTGCTCGTTGTTTTGTGAGGCCCCTGGTGTGCCGCACTGAACACATCTACAAGAGTGTTTCCAGTCCGGAGAGTTATTTAATGAACGTGTAACAATCAGGACGAGTTCGACTCAGATCCCCGGACTTTTCCTGAGAGGACAACCTGCGCAGTGAGCCGAGCCCCAACGCAGCAGTAATACCTCTGAGCTCTCCACAAAGCACTTAGAGGTTTGCTTCTCCAGAAGAGGGCCCCTGAAGAGAGCCGACCTGCCTGCTCCACTTCCCCGCTGACTGACAGCACACTCAAGGAGGAGCGGCTCGGCAGGACGCGCGCACTGATCCGGCCTGACACGCCTGACCTTTCCAGGGCTGTGCGTGCTGCAGCGCCGTCCTGCTCGGCTGAAAAGGCCACGCACGGGGGACACCACCTCGGCGTTCCTCGACCTCCCCTTGCTGCCGCCCGAAGAGCCGAGCAGCTTGGACACTCGGTCAGTCCGAGAGGACTTCAGCCACAGAACCAGACGGGAGGATCTGAGCTTGACACGTGCAACCTTGGGTGCAGAAATGTCTTTTGTTGAACAGTTTTTAGAACAAACGATGCAAATTTAAGGCAAAAATGGACAATTGCATGGGCGTAGCCAGGATTTTGTGAGGGGCGGTTCGTTTGAAGAAAAAGTGGACCTGGAAAGAGCAACACGCCTCGCTGGTTCACTGGAAGTGCGTCGGGTTGCCACTCCAAACTTTCTCTCGACTCGGGTTCGATCCTCACTTGGTTGAACTCGAATTGTCGAAGTGGGCAATATTTCAACTGATTTTACGTTTGTCTTTTATTGGATAAAAAAAAAAGGAGTTTGTGTTAACCACAGGCATATTAAGTCTATGGTGTTAACCGGTTCGACATTAGCGGCGTCTCCATACCTTCTCTTTCCACCTCTCTTAACACAGAACTTGTGTTGTGCGGGAGTTGTAGGCGGGACTTCATAGGCAAAGTGGGCGGTTCGTTCTAACGCCCCGAACCCCCCCTGGCTACGCGCATGAATTATGTTTCAGTCCTTGCTTGTGTGGCTGTTACCAAAATATCTCTTGGGTGAGCGTGTGATCATCACCGGTTCAACCCCCGAGACCGAGAACATCAAAATGTGGGCAGGAAAGGTGAAGCGTCCACACCTGCCTGAACAAGGCCCTTAACTCCCACCATCAGCACCCCCAGGCACCCTAGATGAAAACTCTCTGCTCCACACAAAGGGCTGTGGTAGCTCGTTGGTCTGTGGTTGCATCAGGGCATCCGGTGTAAAAACAATAGCCAAATCTTTACTGTGGTGACCTCTGAGGAAGGGAGCAGCCAAAAGAGGAAAACCAAAAAAACGAGTAATTGTGGGATGCACAGGCCATCAACGATTGACGTCAACACCATTTAAAATGGCTGCAACATCCAACTGACCTTAAAAAGCACACAATTAGCTCTAACAGTCAGTTTTACTGATCCAACGTGAATTTGGTGTGGCAGCTGAGACTGGTCACCAACACATACTCTATATGCACTAACACAGGGGTCTGCAACCTTTATGACCAAAAGAGCCATTTTTACACCACCACTCACTAAATTCAATGTGTCCAGAGCCGCAGCAACCTGCTACAACTGTTATCAACTGGTGGCCCATGGGCCACTTTAAGTTTGTTGGAGGAATTTTTTGTGACCATAGGGGTGACATTATAAAGATAAAAATCTCTAATGATTTTTAACATTTATTGATATTGTTGCAATTTAAGACAAATGAAAATACCAGATTCTTGTAAAGAGGTGGGAAAAGTTTTTTTAAAATTATTATTAAAAAACAAAACAAACTACGAGCTATGCAGACCTATGTATTTTTTATTTAATTATGGAAAAATTGTTAAGTATAAAGCAAAAAGCTAAAGTGAGTATTTGCCAAATAAATTACATGAAAACTGCTAAAACGAGTACTTTTTTATGTTTGAACAACGACCAATAAACTTCAGTTTTATGTGACTTTTAGTCAAAGCTTGAAAGGAGCAGGGGTGTCAAAGTCAAATACACAGAGGGCCAAAAAAACAAATTTGCTACAAGCCATATATATATACTGTATATATATTTATAAGTCTTTTAAAAATGCCGTCAATGTTTACATTTAAGAAAATGATCAAAATGAATTTGTTAAAAATAAATATATGAAATGACGTAATGTGTATTGTATTAGTTAGAAAATTAGAAAGAGTTAGTCATTTTGTACTGTTGGTTGAAGATTATTATTGTTTAATCTGATTGTTTGAAAAAAGGGGCAGATATAATAAGATTTATTCTTCTTTCTGCTACCTTTCATTTTTTATATTTTGTACATTATCATTTATGGGATTGTCTTGTATTGTGTTTCTTTTGTAAAAAAAATGAACAAATTTAATAAACATAAACATAAGTGGGTGATATAAGATTTTTTTTCTTCTTTCTGCACTCTTTTCATTCAATGTTTTCTTTTTGATTAATTTGTTTTATTTCGTCTCTTTTAAATGAATGAATAAATGAATTAATTAAAATATGAAATAGCTTTACATCTGCTAAGTTCTTGGCATAAATCAACACAGACATGTTCCTGTTTTTAGTATTTTACATTGTTTTATAATGTAGCTGTTTATGTTTCGTTTTGTTTTTTAATACAAATTTCTTGTGATTTTTAATTGATATGCTTTTTTATGATTGTTTACTGTTGGCTGCAAGTATCAAGCTGCAAAATCCTTCATTTTCTACAGCTGATAGCTGTTGGTCATTAATTATGATGAAGTTTAGCAACTTCTCGGTGAACATTTGAGCTCCGTGGCTTCAGCGGTGTGTTTTTCTTGTTCAATCCGGGGCGGGCGCTCTGATTTCGGTCAGCCGCTCTCAGCCTGTCCCTCCTACGAGACGGTCAGACAGCGGGTCGGACTGGACGCAGCTGGCCGCGGTCGGTCTCCCTGTTTCGGTTCAGCGAGAGTGGCGTCCCGCTGAAGCCCCAGAGCTCGAATGTCCAACGTAAAACTAACTTGACCGCAGTTTAATGTGGCGCTATGGCTCTGCAGACATTGCACGTTGCTGTCTTGTGGTGTTTAGTGTAAAATACTTCCACACAGCGGACATGTTACGATGAAAAGTTGGCTAGCTGTTAGCTAAAGTGCTACTCACTCAGTCCGCACGCTGTAGCTGGCTGCAAACTATGGAATGGATTTCCTGAATGTGACGTGAGGCGGGTCTTATTACTCTGGGTTCATGAGACACGACTCCGGATCGGCCCCACCCCTACTACCGTTGCATTGTGGGGAATGTAGTGTTGGTACGTGCAAAACACCAGCGGGTGGCTGTGGCCTGCGAGCCGTTTCTAATAGTAATTACCGTAAATATCATCCAGGGGGCCATAAATAATTAATTTGCAGGCCGGATCTGGCCCGCGGGCCGACACTTTGACTTACGTGCTCTAGAGCCACAGGTTGCAGACCCCTGCACTAACAGATTGCACAAAATCTTTGTTTAAAATTTTGCAGTTAAGCCAACTTTATGACTGTTGACAAAATATATCTTGAACCAATGGATAGATTTTCATGAAACATTCAGAAACAGCCAAACCTAATCCGCTGTTGTAACCAACTAAATTAAGAAAACACAAAAATGGCCTTAAATCAGTCAATTTTACAAATCTTGCGCTAAAATTCAACGTAGAGCCATTCACTTCCTTTTTGTGCAAGATCTTTGCTTAAATCTCCTGGAGTCAACACAATTTGTGATATGCATTACTTTCAGGACTTCTACACAACTTTACTTTGACCTTGTGGATGTTTTAATGAATGCATATAAACTTATTATGAAGATAGCATTTGCATAATGCTATTAGTCATGTCACTAAGTAAATGTGTCTTCCAGGGAGCGGCTGTTTAGAAAGGGTACCTGACATAATGTGTCTGCCAACCATCGTCTTGGAGCAAGAAAGGCCTCAGAATAGATGCAGCCACTGAAGAATAAGCAACGAGAGGACTGTAAGTGCAGAACAGATGCTGCAGCTGTGAAATGAAGGGCTGTCGCATCCAGCGAGCCCTTCCCCGAGTTTAAAAAAAAGAACACTCGGCACAGCAGAAATAATGAATCATGAGCTTGTGCTGGTTGTGTTTCCTCAGACAGGAGAAGGACACTCGCTGCAGTCCAGTAACCCACAGTTTGCTCCCTCCGTTTGAGGCGCGCTCTGACAAATTGACTTTTTAATGTCGTCTTTTAACGAACTCCTTAATGTAATTTCAAAAACCACTGAGCCCAAATCTGCTTACTGGGCTGAAAACTCCACATAAAACGCATTGCAGCCGTCGCTACGTGCACCTTTAGGGCTCGAATTGCATATCTTTCACATTATTGCAAATGTCTTTCTGCTGCAGTTAGAACAGCGTCCAACAGATCGTGGATGTCAAATTAACTGGTTCTCCTGTGCTTTTCCTTTCAGGTAGCATCAAACACGTGCAGCGACAGAAATTTGAACTGACTTTTTGGAGCTAAAAAGCAAAACATGAGAAGGTTTTGTCAAATTAAAGCATGACAAACATAAAACAACAAATATAGATTTTAAATGTTCTCAGACCAGGAGTTATAAGTCACCAGATAAAGCGTGTCAGTGCATGGTAATGAGGGGTACAGGATCCTGCCCAGGGACATTCTGGCACATTGTTGGAATCAAACCCCTAATCGTCTCATTAGAAGGCATCATTGACACAATTATGTTTTTATTTATTTATGTTTCTTACAAAGTGACTAAACTTTTTTCTTGTTTTCTGAAGGTGTTTTGATTTAAACAGGCGTTTGCTGAGATTCAAGCATACAAGTTCGATCACGGGCGCAGAACCCACGTGCAAATCCCTCTCCCTCCTGAGGGTCTTTGTTAGCCCCATGAGAAATGTTGTGGTCACATGCACCAAGGTGCAAATTGGTGTGAAAATGGCAGGATTAGATTCATAACTGCATTGTAAAAGTTGAAACTCGTCCAGTGTCTCATGGGTGTCATGGTCAAATCATAAAGGAGCAAACAAAAGCTGCACAAATTCTTTCTTAGAATATTTGTAAAAGAAAAAAAAAAATTTGTTTACCCATAAAAACAGCTGGTGACTGAAAACTACTTCAACAACGTCAAAGAGCCTGAGACGGAGAAGTATGACAACTATGATGTATTTGTATGCTAAAATATGATAAGAAGGCAATTAAAAGTGTTTTGTTTACATTGAGAGCATACCCACACTTCAGAATAAGCTACAGAGAGCCACTCTTGAAAACTGCACCATTTTTTATTGTTCAGGAGAACTTTTTATTTGTTTTCATTGTTTGCAATAACTTTCTTGTTGTTTTTTTCCAGTCCCTCTCAATGTAACTTCAGAGAAAACGACCAAAATGCAGTTAACAACTTACACTGAAGCAGATGTGAGATGGAGTTCAGCTTAAATGCAGATGTGTGATGGAGTTCAGGTTAAATGCAGATGTGTGATGGAGTTCAGGTGACGGAGTTCAGGTTAATTGCAGATGTGTGATGAAGTTCAGGTTAAATGCAGATGTGTGAGGGAGTTCAGGTTAAATGCAGATGTGTGACAGAGTTCACTCAGTTCAGGTTAAATACAGATGTGTGACAAGTTCAGGTTAAATGCAGATGTGTGACGGAGTTCAGGTTGAATGCAGATGTGTGACAGAGTTCAGGTTAAATGCAGATGTGTGACAGAGTTCAGGTTAAATGCAGATGTGTGATGAGTTCAGGTTAAATGCATATGTGTAATGGAGTTCAGGTTAAATGCAGATGTGTAATGGAGTTCAGGTTAAATGCAGATTCAGGTTAAATGCAGATGTGTGACAGAGTTCAGGTTAAATGCAGATGTGTGATGGAGTTCAGGTTAAATGCAGATGTGTGATGGAGTTCAGGTTAAATGCAGATGTGTGATGGAGTTCAGGTTACATCCAGATGTGTGATGGAGTTCAGGTTAAATGCAGATGTGTGATGAGGTCAGGTTAAATGCAGATAAGTGATGGAGTTTAGGTTAAATGCAGATGTGTGATGAGTTCAGGTTAAATGCAGAAGTGTGACAGAGTTCAGGTTACATCCAGATGTGTGATGGAGTTCAGGTTAAATGCAGATGTGTGATGGAGTTCAGGTTAAATGCAGATGTGTGATGGAGTTCAGGTTAAATGCAGATGTGTGATGGAGTTCAGGTTACATCCAGATGTGTGATGGAGTTCAGGTTAAATGCAGATGTGTGAGGTCAGGTTAAATGCAGATAAGTGATGGAGTTTAGGTTAAATGCAGATGTGTGATGGAGTTCATGTTAAATGCAGATGTTATGAGTTCAGGTTAAATGCAGATGTGTGTTGGAGGTTAAATGCAGATGTGTGATGGAGTTCATGTTAAATGCAGATGTGTGATGGAGGTTAAATGCAGATGTGTGATGGAGTTCATGTTAAATGCAGATGTGTGATGATGGGAGTTCAGGTTAAATGCAGATGTGTGATGAGTTCAGGTTAAATGCATATGTGTGATGATGGGAGTTCAGGTTAATGTGTGATGAGTTCAGGTTAAATGCAGATGTGTGATGGAGTTCAGGTTAAATGCAGATGTGTGATGGAGTTCAGGTTAAATGCAGATGTGTGATGGAAGTTCAGGTTAAATGCAGATATGATGGAAGTTCAGGTTAAATGCAGATGTGTGATGGAAGTTCAGGTTAAATGCAGATATGATGGAAGTTCAGGTTAAATGCAGATATGATGGAAGTTCAGGTTAAATGCAGATATGATGGAAGTTCAGGTTAAATGCAGATATGATGGAAGTTCAGGTTAAATGCAGATATGATGGAAGTTCAGGTTAAATGCAGATGTGTGATGGAGTTCAGGTTAAATGCAGATGTGTGATGATGGGAGTTCAGGTTAAATGCAGATGTGTGATGAGTTCAGGTTAAATGCAGATGTGTGATGAGTTCAGGTTAAATGCAGATGTGTGATGAGTTCAGGTTAAATGCAGATGTGTGATGAGTTCAGGTTAAATGCAGATGTGTGATGAGTTCAGGTTAAATGCAGATGTGTGATGAAGTTTAGGTTAAATGCAGATGTGTGATGGAGTTCAGGTTAAATGCAGATGTGTGATGAGTTCAGGTTAAATGCAGATGTGTGATGAGTTCAGGTTAAATGCAGATGTGTGATGAGTTCAGGTTAAATGCAGATGTGTGATGAGTTCAGGTTAAATGCAGATGTGTGATGAGTTCAGGTTAAATGCAGATGTGTGATGAAGTTTAGGTTAAATAAATGCAGATGTGTGATGGAGTTCAGGTTAAATGCAGATGTGTGATGGAGTTCAGGTTAAATGCAGATGTGTGATGGAGTTCAGGTTAAATGCAGATGTGTGATGGAGGTTAAATGCAGATGTGTGATGGAGGTTAAATGCAGATGTGTGATGAGTTCAGGTTAAATGCAGATGTGTGATGAGTTCATGTTAAATGCAGATGTGTAATGGAGTTCAGGGGTTACAGATGTGTGATGAGTTCAGGTTAAATGCAGATGTGTGATGAGTTCAGGTTAAATGCAGATGTGTGATGAAGTTTAGGTTAAATGCAGATGTGTGATGAGTTCAGGTTAAATGCAGATGAGTGATGAGTTCATCATGTTAAATTGTGGCGGGTGACCGCAGGAAGACCCGTGGTGCACATCTGGTTACCTCCTGCTCCTCTGGGTCTTGTCCATGACTTGGGGCACGCAGTTGGTGAGCTCGGTCCAGTCGGCGTGCAGCCCGCAGCTCCAGCCCGTGGAGAAGCGGGAGAAGAGCCACGACTCGTCCTTCCCGGGCCGGAGGCACGTGCACTTCTTCTGGCCCGGCTGCTCCAGGCGGATGTTCCCAGCCCGTGGAGAAGCGGGAGAAGAGCCACGACTCGTCCTTCCCGGGCCGGAGGCACGTGCACTTCTTCTGGCCCGGCTTGCAGTCGCACGGCTGCTCCAGGCGGATGTTCCGCACCAGGTGCCTCCCGAACGTGGTCCCGCCGGTCTTCTGGATGTGCAGGAACACGATCACGTCGTCCCCCTTGATCTTGAACTCCACGCGCCTGTCCAGGTCTCTCTCCGTGAAGTTGAATTTGCACGGAGGCTTCTGGGGACCGTCGTCCTCGTCCAGCAGGTCCTGGTCTCTGTAGAAGTCTCCGTCCTGGTCCGGGGAGCGGAGCAGGCTCACCCCGCGGAGCCGCTCCTCGGACTGGAAGTGGCACGCGCTGCTGCCCGCGGGACAGATGTACTGGTACCCGATGGTGACAAACAGGACAGCCAGGACGGGGACCAAAATGAGCTTACTGGACCTGTCATCCATCATCATTCCATTCCAGTAAACAGATCAGTGTTTCCTCAGATCATTAAAGACGCTCTTTAATCTGAGGGACACATGTTGACTGTCCTCCATCAGAGACGTGTCCCCGGACTGAGACAACACACTCCGTCTGCTGCGCGCTCCACCTTCGGGAGTCATGGAATCCTGCAACTTCTGAAGCGTCCACGGACAAAAGTCCTGCTCATCTCAGGGAGAGACCATCCCGGACTGGTTCGGTTCGGTTCGGTCAGTGCACGGACAGAGGTGCAGCATCCTCCACAGACCGGCTGAGACTCGGACTGAGCTGGAGGGAGCTTTCTCTTTCTTCTTTTGAGAGGATGCTGCCGCATCCGAGCAGACTCTGTGCGCTATATGCGCTCATCATGGACAGGAAGAGGTCTGCATCCCACCTCATCCATCTGCATCCAACCTCATCCATCTGCATCCAACCTCATCCCATCATCTGCTTTAAGAGC
>JBBPBX010037908.1:10313-24021 GCA_038048925.1 Garcialebias charrua | reverse complement strand
TATTTTCGCTTCTCGTGGACATTGAGTCGCTTATTTGTGCTTGTTTTGAAGGAGCTGATCGCTTCTTTCGGTCTAGAGATGTGGCAACCCTGCCCGGTCAATGCTCACAAGACGTGTACATTCACTGGAGCTATTCACAAAAATACGTCTTCCAGATTGGTAATCCACTTTCTCTGCTTCTTATATTGGAGAATGTAAGTATGATATGTTCGGTTCTACCTCCTCACGTCCTATACACAAATTATAAGACTACGTCTCGTGAACCAGTCGGACCTAGTGGCTCGTTAGCTTTGCTGTTAGCTGCTAAATTCGTCTACAAAAACCAACTTTGGATTATTTAAAGTCGATATTGTTTATCTACACGACGCGCCACTGTACGCTTTGTTAGCGAATCCGATGTGAGCTGTCTACCGTTACAAAGTTATAAAATGTCCGCTGTTGGCAGCCTATGCTATGCTAACGGGAGGTTCACTGCAATTTTCCAACTTTCCCGTTTGTCTAAGTGTTATAACCTAAAATTATTGAGATAGAATGTCATAATCCTTTTTGATCAATCCTTCCAATTGTGACGGTTCATTCGGCCCTAATTAATTTATCTCGAACTATCCGCAAATATTTTATTTGTTTATTCAAAAAAACGTACAATCCTGAGGCCTTCTAGCCTGGTTAAAACCAGACCCTCGTTCAGAGCTGAGCTGAAGTTCTATTTTTTCATTTCACCCACATTCACGCTGTAGAAAATGATCTAGTCCTGTTAAAATGGAGAAGTGTAAACCGTTTTAATGTAATGTTTATTTTTGTGTTTCAGGAACCCAGCCCCAACTCCTGAGGAGGTGGAGAATTCGTTTATTACTCTATTAACTGCTGTATCTAAATAAACTTTGTTCTTAACCTTTGCGCCTCAACGTTTGTTTCATATTTAATCTTCAGATAGCTTGTGACAAGTTTAAGAAGAAAAAGCAATCCATAAATATGTCATACAGGCTAAAAATACAGTAATCATTATTTTCCTCCTTCCATTTTTGAATTCTTTAAAGTCCATGACTCACCATGTTTTCAAATTGCATCGCCATTATTTATTTGTTTATTTAAAAATAATACAGGAGCGTTTATTTATATTGTAGAGAAATAACGCTAAATGTGTTATTTCATGATTCATAGCAGATTTTTAGCAAAAGCTCCGGGAAGATCTGCCCCTCTCTTTTTTCTCTCCCCGTGGGTCGGGAGTTCAGAAAGGTAGCCACGCAGCGGAGCTCTGAGCGCGCGTGCCCCGTGCTCTCTGGACAGAACCGAGCCCTGAGTCAACGAAAAGAACTCCAAAGGTAACAGCAGAACGGGGAGCCAGGGAGAAGACGAGAGAAGCCGCGCGGCTCTTGCTTCTCTCTGGGCAGAAGCTGAGAGGCTCTGAGAGCAGCGAGCAACAGTCTGCAGGGTGTTATATCTTATTAAAACGTCTATAAAATAAATTAAAAAAAACAGAGCACTGGTCCAGTTGTACACACAAATGCACCAAGAAATATGCAGTTTTAACTCCCATTTTTTAAAGATATGTATGGGAACAATTAAATAAATAACAAGTAGGACCGTGCTTTTATTGAGGCAAAAAATATTGTGATATCAAGGTATTTTACTTAATAATTTCTGTACAGGTAGTCCCCGAATTACGAGCGCTCTGATCTACGAGGTTCCAGACTTACGAGCTGGCGAATTTTTGGAAAAAACGCAAAAAATACTGAGTTTTCATGTGTTTTTTCACCACAGTTAGTTAGCTAAGCATATGGACACACGTTTCCGATCATTTTTATGCACTCATAAGCAGTTTTTGGATGAAAATAGAGTGTTTTTAGTCGCGCTAGCGAAACCGTTCCAATTTACGAGCGAAATTTCGGACTTACGAGAGACATGGCAACCGTTCCAAATTACGAGATTTCCGGTTTACGAGCGCCTCGTTGTAACGGATCTCGCTCGTAAATCGGGGAATACCTGTATATAGCCTGTTTCAGCTTTTTCAGCTAATTCTACATTTTTAATCCAACTTTTCAGCCTAATTTAGCAAAACCATGCTCTTGTTTAGCTTTTTTTTTTAATCATTCTAATTAACTTAAACTGTTTATTTTCATTAGACCAGTGTTTTTCAACCTTTTTGGAGCCAAGGCACAGTGTTTTCATTGAAAAAATCACGAGGCACACCACCAACCAGAATTGTAAACAGAGATACTGTACTCTGTATCCGCCTATATTAAATATATAGTCATTCTTATCATAGTGTCTTGGATAGAAATGAAATAAACACAGAAATGTATTTTTATCATTTTATATTTCTTATTTCAATGTGGTCTTGTGACTGTTACATGCTCAAAGCAGCAAGGGGCGATATGTACCATTTAAGTTTACCGGTATATATATTTTTTTGGGATACTTCATTGTGTGTTTTATGAGTGTGGACAAAGTCAAACACTAAAGCTGTTTAGAAAACCACTTGGTTTCTAAACTTAAAAATATTTAGATCACAGATCAAAAGTTTAAACTGAGAGCCTGTATCATTTTAAGGGAAAAAATATGTTGTTTCAAAATTTCATAGCGTCTACAAATCCCAAAAAATTGGGATAAATCCATTTTTCCCACTGTGCCGTAGTAAGTGGACCCCTTAGCCTTGGCCCCCTCTCGGCCCCCCCAGCAATAAAAGTCTAACTCCGCCACTGGTCCAGAGCAGCACAGCGCTGCAGAGAGAGAAAGCCACACGCAGTTTGGAGAGCAGAGACAAGTCACGCAGGTGAGGCAGGCATTGACTCCTCACATGGCAGGAAACCATTATTTTAGAACATAAAAAAGGATTTAGTATTCTGTGACTAATTTTATTCTATTTTTAACTGGTCCAGGTGGAACTCTCGGATTATTTTATCAGCGAAAGTCAGCGCGTTTTCCTCAATTTCTCACCCCAGTCCCGCCCTTACTTATTCAATCTCGAATTATAAGTAAGTCTAAATTGTCACTGTTTTAAACTAGTCACCACGCTAGTAAGTTTACAGTTAACTTGGTCTCAGAGTTACAGGGTCAGCGGCGAATAAATTATTTATTTATTCTAAAACCCCGACCCCTCTGTTCCAAACGCCCGTCGGCATTTGGGAGGCGCGACCACTGCGTGTTTTTACCTGGGACTTGGGTATTATTTACTTCACGTATACATATACTTGTCTTATTTCCTTATCTTACTGAGTCCAACACACTGAATTAAAATTTGCCTATAAATGTCCAATTTCAGTTTTTTGTTGAAACAGGCAATCTGCTTACCTCATTGTTGTGTAGACCGGTCACTGTTCAGTGCTCGGGACTCCGGCTCGTCCTTTCCTGTCCGCGCGTGCAACCAATCTCGGTGGAACCTCCATTTGTTGGCTTTGAATATTATTCGCCCCAAATTCGTTATTTTGGTTTCACTTTGGATCAAAAAGTAAACACGACAGACGCTCACTTAAAGTTCCAAACCAGTTTAATTTATCATAAGTTTAAAAGTCACAGAATACATTTTTTATATTTTATAAGCTATATATATATGATCTCATATGAGAAGACAGAGAGAGAAAGAAGGAAAGATAGAGAACAAAGAGAACATGAATGCGCATTCAATAGAGACAGCATACAACCTGATGGGTTGGTCCCTTGTGGCCTGCTTCTGCGTTGACTGTTGGAGGATGGAAACTTATACTTTTATACTCTTCTGGGAACGTTTTCTGCTCTCAACCAATAAGAGAAGTTTTGCTTTGTTTTCTTGTAGGGTGTTTCCTGCCTTAACCAATAAGAGCAGTTTTGCTTTGTTTTCTTGTCCTACCCCACTGCCAGAAAGCTCCTGTTCTGGTTTACCCAGGCCTCAGGGGGTTTCAGCTTACTCTGGTTTCCAAAACTAAATATACAACAATGCTGAGCACCCACAAATCACAAACACACTAGTAGACCACCAAGTGACCAATCAGTGCAACTGGACACCAAACCACACCAAAGACACACATAGATTAGGGCTTGTTCTGACACTCCCTGACTAAGCAAACATGCAGAACCAGAGAGTGGCTTTCAGTGGACTTCTCCCAGTCATATATTCTACAAAGTCGTAAAACTGACAGAGGCGCCAAGGTCTCCTCATCATGCTCCAAGCCTGCAGGACAGGCACAAACTGATCATTCTTTTTAAGAACTTCACCAGAATAGATTTTATAAGAGAGAGACTGGTCATTTTAACACTGTTTGAAAACCCCTCTAGGAGAATAAAAACACGAGGACAAAAACACATTTTTATTTCATAACAGTGGATATTTTTTCTGCTACCAGTGTGTAATTATATGGCTCTAATTTACTGACTGTTGGCCTGGATGAAACATTTGAGATAAAATTCGATTTTTTATAATTTATTTTCGTAGCGCACCCGAGGCTGTTTGGAAAATGTCAAACCGAAACAATTTAAATCCAGCAGATTTGACCATTTCGTGAATTGATTTAGGAACTGTTAAGCTCAGGAACACTTCTGATATAACGTCAGCTAAGAAATATATTTCTCAGCAAATAAATAATAGTTTTTTACCTTGTTTTCTTGAAAATTCCTTCGTGGTGGCAGCCACTTTAACTGACGACGTCAGTCGACGTCGTTCAAAACTCCGCCTTTTGTTCTCTGATTGGTCCGGTCAAAAATCTACCGGAGAAATTGTTGTCTATGGGAGAAGTCCCAGACCCTAGTCCGAAGCGAACTGAAGGACAAGGGTCTGGTTTTAACCAGGCTAGTAACACATGGCAATGTCATATAAAGACAGGATATTCCTGTTATGTTCCTCGTTAATCGATTTTGGAACAAACTTTAGTATACCCCATGATTTTTTTAATGCAAGGTGTGAAAGAATAATTCTGAATAGGTTTTGGCTTAGTTGTTTATCACAGACAAATTAATAATACAGAATGACATGTTTTCTAATTTAGTTTTATCTAAACTAAAACTAAAGCTGATTGGGGATTGAGTCGCCTTTCACAATAAGGAAGGCTCTCAGGCTACTGCTGTCTATGAGTTACTTTTATTCCATCCACTAATCAGATTAATTTTAAATCATGACTATATAACTGAACATAGCCAGGCAATTGTACATTTCCAAAATACATCTAATGAAACAAGAAACGCTTCAGGGCTGATTAGTGCACCTTGTAGTTTTGTTTATGCCTCGCTTTATGCAACTGTGATCACTGATTAATTGTGCTTCCCAATTTGGATTTAATATATCACTTTCAATAATAACCTGTTTTTTTATGTGCAACTTATTGTAGCATAAACATGATAATGATAAATACAGTTTTTCATTAGTGATTAGCTCTCAATAGTATGTTACAGTGAGGGGTTGGGTTTTGTCTTAAGACTGTGACTAAATGTTAGAAAGTTTCCAATACCTTCACAGTTTACTGGTTTAGACTATCTTAATTCCTTCGCTTGTTAAAAAGTAAATCACAATCAAATGTTACTTTTAGAACAACTAGGCAACTGTAATATCTATTTCCAAGTAATACACATACATCAAAGAACAACAAAATAAATATAAACATGAAAACAAATTATCTGGTTCTGACATTAGTTTTTCCTAATATGTTCACCACAAATATTTCAAATCCAGAACTTTCCTGTCATTGTGTCAGCAACCAGAACAGATGACGGAACAAATCGTATGTTTCTTAACCATACTACAAATATTATTAAGGCAGAATTGTATCATTTTCAGACAGTAGATTCAACACTAACTATAAATGCCTGTGTCACCCTGGCAGATTACAAAATGGCATGTTTTAGACAGCTGCAGTCTGATTTTTTTTTTTTATTTTGCTCAAACGTTTCATTTCACTTATACCAAACAACAGACTGGTTTTTTTCTACACTTCGTGTCTAAAATGAGCTGCTCTGATCATATCCAAGTTGTTGTACAGCACAAAGGAGATATGAAAATTCAATAACTCACTTAATGATTTCAAGAAAAAGTAGATAATGTTTCAGTGTTCCATAGCATCACCAGACTGAAAACAACTTGGGAGCAGGCAGACCAGATCCCCACTAGCCCAAAATGTGATCAAACAGTTCAAATAATGTTCACAAGGAATAGAGCAATGGAATGAGAGATAGGCGGATGAATCAAGCATTGTGTCGATCTATGAAGATGAAACTGAGCCACAAAGTGAAACTCTCAATTTACGCATTCACTTAATGTCATCAGATATGGATCATAACTAAAAGAATGCTATTTCAGATACAAGGGTTGAACTGAATTTCCTTTGTAGACTGGCTTTGTTCATCCTTATGGACAGATAGAGTGAGAGGCTTCATCATCTGAGGGAAGTTTTTGTTAAACATCTTTGTTAAAATCAGGTTTTTCTTTTAAATGACTCCTCGAGGCTCAGTGGGATTAAACTGTATGAATAAAGGTTGAATGAATGAAAAAGTTTGAATGTGGCCTCTGGGCTGAGATGTGTCAGCTGAGGTGGTCTGGTATTAGGATCCCTTGTGGCTACCTCCCTTGAGATTTTCTGAGAAAGTTCTACTAAAAGGATGCCCTGTGTCAGACCAAGAACTCATTGGTGACATTATACAGCCTTTCTGTCAAAGGAATATCCTAGGAAGGTGTTGAACAGTCTCACAGGGGATATGGTTGTCTGTGTTTTGGTCCTGGATCTGTCTCTATGACCTTTGTCCAGATAAGAAAAAAAAAACAGACAAATGGATGGTTGGATAGATGGATGGCATATATTGAGTGAGTTACTTGGATCAGTTCATCTGTTACAACATTTTGCTAACAAGTTTGTGGCAAAAAAAAAAGAGTTTAAAAAGTGCAAGAGCCCTGGATATCATTTTTATAGCAAATACAAGTTCATAATTGAGCATTCACATGTACTATATGTAGGTCAGCATGTGTGAGACATTGAAAGTCAAATAAAATCTTGGATGAGTTCATGTCTGAGCTGATCTTCATCTTTAAAACAGTAGAGTTCAGCAGTCACAGTGTAACAATAGAAAACATCTCATCATCAAAATGTATATTTTATATCTATATGAGATACTATTGTTCACTCATGTCTCAGTTAGCTTATTTCAGCCCCAAAGAAGAAAGCTAAATACTGTGAGACTGCTTATGAGTTTTTCACTGGTTGCATGAGCTGTGCATTTAATGCCGGTGTGCCTAATCAGCAATCTTCTCTGCTGAATGAGATTTTTATGGACTTTATTAGCACACACAAACACAACTACACACTCACTCAAACAGTGAAGATGCCTTGAAGTCAGTTCATGATAGGAGAGATTTGGAAACAAAAACAAAACACCAGAGACTTGTTAGAAAGAAGAGAATATTCATTAGAATGTATAGCTGCATTCCCGTGAGTGGTTCTCATTCACTCCCTCTTCTCAACTAATACTTTCACAGCTTTTTGTAAAAACCTTTAATGTCAAATAAAACCGATATAAAATTGAATGAGGTGTTTAATGGAGTCTGGAGCTGCAGGAGCACACCGGCCCAACATGATTTCTGGGTTGAAGTCTAACAAGAAATAGATCCTCTGAATGGTTGCTGAGTGGGTGAAGGGGAGCGGGGGTTACAGTGGGAAAGAGAAAGTGACTTCTGCACAGAATGTGAGTTCACTGACAACATAAGCTGTGCAGAGACTGCTGTACTGCTCCCCTGAATATAAATGTTCCATTTCTGCTCCCCTTCTGTGTCATGCTACTGGAAAATTCTGCACATTTGACCATGATTAATAATTAATTTAAAAAAGGAGTAAGCAAACAAAAAGTAAGTCTTCTCAAAGTGGTTTTATGTCTTCAAATGCACAATGTAAAAAAAAATCTGTAATTTTTTTGGCTTGCATTAGTGGCCAGTCAATACTTATGGACATTTTTTCGCTCACTTCTGATTCAATATCAACTCTGCACTGCCACTGCTGCTTATGTTTGTTAGATCAATGGCATACAGGGCAAAAATTGATCAGGACTGGAATCAAAAGGAAGAGCCCATGCTCAAAATTGAATCAAAATCAAGAGCTACTTCAGCAGAGTCTCACTTAGGATTGATCTGCAGACATGAGATGCGGTAACATTGACAATCATGTACACCTTGGCTCCATGCTGGGAATAAACATCAATGCTGTATTCAGTAGAACATAATGTAATTTATCAGTCAGGGTTTAAAATTATTTGAGCCATTTAAGTCAGCTATGTTGTTGAAGTAGAGGTTGTGGGGGGGCCTGCTAGACCTTTGAAGGGTATATCTTAAATATTTCCTGTCTAAATGGTCCTGAGTCCTGATTCTAAGTCCTTCTGTGTTTGCACTCTGTGTTGCAAGCAGACTATTAACTTTGAAATATGTACAGTGGCCGCTGCAGATGGGAGCACAGTGCCCTTCAGCTGAGTTATAGTTGCCATGTCAATGTATAATACTGTATGTGACTTAAAGTGATGATTAGGCCTTGTTCCAAGTTTTTTCCCCCGACTCTGTATGTTCACATGTCATTCTTCAGCAGCCCAAGGCAGAGCCTCACAACAAGTCCGGATTACTGTAAATTTCTGTGTAGATAAAGCTGTTGCCTGCAAGCCAGATGAAACAGTAATTCTCCACTCCACTCCTATTATGGGCTTTTAATTTGTTTCACAGCGACTGAATGGGACTGAACTTTTCATCATCACTGTTACCATCTGCTTGTATACCTGCCCAGCACAATGCATGCCACCTGAAAAAATACCACAGCTCAGTCAAGCTTTAAGAAGTAATAAAAAAGCTGATTGAAGGTTCATAATGTCTATTGTCTTCGTCTACCAAAGCAAAACAAAAATTCTAAACCAGCATGAATGACTTCCTTCTTCAAACTGGAGTGGGACGTCGCACCAAAATATGATGCTAATCCTGAATCCATGAGATTAAAAAAGTTGTGCTCAGCAGTGTTAGAAGTGGAAATAATAATCTTGCTGTCATGCTTCATTTCATTTCCTGGATGCTGACATGCAAATGAGGCTCATTTGTATAATCTTTTCAAATGAAAAACAGATAATCAAATACCATCAGAAGGCATCAATATTCAATTAGGTGTTACTTGTGCAAACTCATGCAGAAGTTAGAATTGTGAGGGTTGGAAAGAGAGCCTCTCATAGAAGAAAAGGGAAATTAGTGTACACCTTGTGCCACGTGAATTGACTGGAATTCATGCTTTACAAACTGTCACCACATTAGTGACAGTCTTTCAAGCACTTTCAGTGGATTAATGTTTAGCTGCCAACACCTTCTGTTTGGTTGTGTACAATGTTGATTTGTAATATCGATAGAAACAATGATAAGACTTGGAGCACATTCTTGCTTTATTTATTCCAATAAACAACCACCACACAACTGGCAACTGTTGAGTCATTCATGACAGCAAAACAGATCCTTTTATATAATTGCTTACAGAGATATTATCTGCATGGACGCTCCTACAAGCACCCTGAAGATGTTGGATGATGTCTGTTATGGTGCACTAAGATTCATAACTGGCTGTGATTATCGTACCCACCATTGCACCCTGTATTCACTGGTTAACTGGACATCATTAACTTCATGCAGACTCTTCCACTGGTACATTTTCATCTTTAAATCACTTCTTGGTCTGCTGCCCTCATACATCTCCTCTTACATGTCTCTGCGTGAGTGCAGCTAAAGTGTGTGCTCTCAGGACATGATTACCTGCAGTGTTCCCTCAGTGAGGACTGAACTTAGCAAAATAGCCTTATCCTACTCCGCTCCTGCTTCCTGGAATATCTTACAAAAATATCTGAAGCTCTCGACCTTAACCTCTCTAAATGGCTTTAGGAATCTTTTGGACTCCTGGCAAGAACCAATGCAGACATGTTCCTGTTTTTGGTTTTCTACATTTGCCTTATAATTTAGCTGTTTAGCTACTTTTCGACATCTTTTTTAAACCTGTTTTGAAAAAAGCTGTATGCCTCTCTTATGATTGTCTATTGTTGTCGCTGTCATCATTCCTTGTTGAAACCAGGTCTCTCTTGTAAATGAGTCCTCGAGGCTCAATGTGATTAACCTGCCTAAATAAAGGTTGAATGAAAATATCGATTCTACCAGCTTGATTGTAAAATAATTTGAATCGTGAGCCTGTTTTACTTCTGTAAGTGACTCCATGTAATTTCAAGTTGGTATCCAGAAAAAATAAATCCTAAATTGCACTGTCTAAATTCCTAAAGATCAATAATATGTTGCTGAGTCACTGTTTACAGCATTTCAGAGATGGCTTTTGTTTGGGTTGGGGCACAACAGGGAAATGTGCATTGTTCCAGAAAGTTTAAATTATTGGTTTGTATAAACATATCTCTCAATACATGTGCTGTATGTGAACTAGATAGCCTTCTAACAGATGGACAAGGGTTCTTGTAGGCAAATTACCCAAGTATAACAATTACAAAACTTTCCAGTACTTACCAGGCTAATATCATCAAAAGCATCTCCATCCCCCTGCAAGCTTATTTAAATAAAATGCAAAATTGCAAAAATCTTGTGGAATTCTAAAAATGTTTAAGTTCTCAGCATCTGGTTTTTGAAATAATTCTTCATCAAGTATTTGTTCTTTTTTATCAAAAGATGAGCATGGAAAATGTATGAGAGAGACTAAGCAGGTTTAGTAATTTTCAAGACTTACAAACGTAAAAAGATCAGCCCCCCCCCATTCAAATTGGTGACATTTCAAATAAAAAGCCTGTATCTGAATTCATCTTGCATGATGTGTGCCAGTTTATTCACTCTAGTCCATCTCTGCAATTTTACATAACTATCACTGGGTTAAAACAGAGACCAGATGTGGTGCCGCTTTGACCCGTGCAGTCAGCCTCATCACAGCTTCTCTGCTGAATACTAATGTACACCTGCTTTGGTAGCATCAACTAAATAGATGCCTTGTTTCTATTCACACTCAGATCCTGTGGTCTCATATCTACTCCCTTTAACCTTTGTTTTCCCTGAAGACATAGCATGAGAGAACCAAAATTCAATTTATGCATGCATTCACTTTCACTTCAATAACTGGCATGCACAGGACTGAAGATTTTATGAAAAATTTGGATGGGAAAATACAGCTTTCTTAACAGTTACCCATTTCAAACACGTGGGAAAGAGTTGCAAGACAGTCTCACATTTGTCCAGTTTTATCCTCACGTCTTCTTTTTCAAGTTGGAAATCTTTTAAAGAGGGAATTTCCAAAATAACATTATCTTCAAACAAACATTTCCGTTTTAATCATTGAATTTTTCCTCTCCTTCACAATTCATCGTGGTATTGCAGGCTCTTTTGAAGCTGTTCTTTTTCTGAGTGTCCACTGGGATTTGCTCCCCTGTGGCCTCTCAGCTTACACCAAAGCTCCTCTTTTCAAACCAGGCTTTCAGTAAAGAGAGAAAAAATGGGGGGAAAGAAACCTCATAGGAAAATCGCTGTTGAACTGATGAGCAATTCACCTGTGCATACCTGACAGGAATAGTAATGTTATTGCCTTGTCTGTTCTCAGAAAAAAACAAAATATGATTTCTCACTGGACATTCACATGTCAGTCAAGAAGTTGGGTATAGATAGACAGAAACAGTTCATTACACACGACTGTGCATGCTGGCATGACGCAACAAGAATGTATGAAATAAATGGTTTGCCTGTTTGAATTGATCAAAGTTTCATCTGATGGTAGTTTGACTTTTCAGAAACCTTTTTTGAAAATTTCTTCCCCCACTGAGTAAGGTATTATTAGAACCTCTGAGGCTGTGCTGTGGTATCTGCCTCTGGGATGTAGGCGGTGAATCCTAAGTAACATCAACATGAATAGTTGGACCCAACGTTTCTCAGCAGTAGCATACACCACATTGTAATGAGATTATCAGTGTTCTTCACCTGTCAGTGGCTCCAGTGTTGCAGCTGATTAGTGTTTCTATGTTTGGATATAATGAAAGCTGCCAAGTGTCTTCAAATAGTGGAGTTGATCATTAGTAAAATATGGGCAGGCTATAGTTTGATAAAGCATATTAAAAAAGCATCAAAATTAACAAGGACACAATGTCCTTCAGTGACATTTGATAGCAGATTTGGCAAAGAATGCCACACTAATATTCTGAATACTTTCTACAAGTAGCATGCTTATGTCTACTGGTGGTTTCTCCGATTAGTTGATTTGTATATTTCATGCTATCAAAAGTTTGTAATTTATCATATGTATAAAACTCTGCAAACATTTTTAACCACACTGTAACAAATTGCCATAGTTACAACAGTAAAAAGGTTATCTGAAAAATAAAATGTTGTCATGTTAATTTGTTCAACTGTATTTCACAATGCATTATGGGTAAACATTTTAAAACTGCAGACAAGTGTTTATTTCCCCTTGCAGATGGTACACAAAGTTATTTAGAAAATCTAACTAGCAAAGTCCATGCTCAATAATCCAGGTATAAAAGCCAACAATTTTCAGTCAGGTCAAAAAACAAACAACCAAACTGAAAAATAAATAAATAAATAAAACTGTCCAGATGACCTGACTGAAAGTTGTTGAAAATCTAACCAGGTTGAGTCAGGTCCTCTGGACGGATTTGTCTTTGTTGAGATGTTTTGTCTTTTATTCAGAATACTTCTTCATGACTGAATAAGACTTTTGGAAAGATATGAAATGTTTTAACAAAGAATAATAAGTTGAATTTGTCTTTTAAATTTAAAATATGATTCGGCTCACTTTTTTTTCTTTCTGTGTGGTTTGTTCATTCATTCATTCATTCAACCTTTATTTATACAGGCTAGCCTCGTTGAGTCACGGGGACTCATTTACAAGAGGGACCTGTCTCACTCACACCAAACAACCATCCACTCTCACACTCACACCTAGGGTCAATTTAGAGTCACCAATCAGCCTAACATGCATGTTTTTTGGTCTGTGGGAGGAAACCGGAGTACCCGGAGGAAACCCACGCATGCACGGGGAGAACATGCAAACTCCACCCAGAAAGGCCCCCGGACCGGGATTTGAACCGGCAACCTTCTCGCTGAGAGGCAGCAGCTCTACCAGTTGTGCCACCGTGCTGTTCACACAAATTACTTGCTAGTAAGTTGATGTCAGCTAAATTACATTATCTTAGCTTTTCAATTAGTTTCAGTGGCTTTTTTATGTTGGAGAAGAGTTTACTGCCTAAAGTAACATATCCTATTTCATGTAAAAGCAGTATCTCACTGGACTGTAGTTGCTTGTAACAAATTGGAGTAAGGAAACTAAGAACTTTGCAAAATGTCTTAAAATGTTTGCAGTGGGTTTTTTGTGCGAGTCATAGAAGCTTTTGCTTTTACTTCAATTTTAACATTTAAAAAATAATGATTTCTGTCAAATTTGTTGTATATTGCCACGGGTCTTTCAAATCTTTCTAAATTTAGTTTCCATAAATCTCAAGCAGAATTTTAACAATTCTACAGGAGCTCTCCTTATGACAGAAAGCATGTTTTTTTTCATTCATTCAACCTTTATTTAGACAGATAAGTCACAATGAGCTTAGAAGACTCATTTACAAGTGAGATCTGTTTAGACAGGCACAAAGTAATGAAACTGGACACATTAGGAATTGGAGGCGAAAAAAAGTCCTATTAAAATATTTCTTCTTGACTCGGAAGAAAAATTATAATATTAAAAAACACCTTGCACAAACA
>JBBPBX010037907.1:9289-30676 GCA_038048925.1 Garcialebias charrua | reverse complement strand
AGCGCGGCAGCGAGCGGCAGTACTTTCCCACGCACGCGCGCGTCCAAAGCAGACGAGGCGTCGAGCAGCCAAAGTTCATTCATTTGAACTTTGGCTGCTCGACGCGTCGCAGCAACCAATCGGGAGAGCCTCTGCTATGTGATGACGCAACAACGACGGGACTGTTTTTGGACTTTTTAAACTTACCCCAACGAGCCTCCATGAAGAAACCAGCCTCCGGTAAGAAACTTGGCATTTTTACAGTTGCCGCTGTCTGCTCGAGCGTACGATCACCCCAAACATTAAAAAAAACGTTTTAATCTCAACAAAGACTTTCGGAGCTGCAGTTCGGCTCGTAGAAAACCCACTCAAGTAGTAACGAGGCTCACGTACAGCTGATTTTATCTGCCCAGTGTACAGAAAACAAAACAAATCTGACTGGGAAAGGAGCCAGACGCTGCTCCCACTGCGCGTCTGCAGACGCGTTCGATGTGAACAGACATCTGTTGACAAGCAGCAAACACGGTGCGTTGGGAGCGTTTTGACGCATTCGGTGGGAACCGGGCATAACTGTTCTTCTGATGAACTTCCATTTACTGATCACCTGATGATTTAATTCAATGTCAATCTGAAATTTTCCTCAAAGAAACCTCAACGTACTCTTTCCTTCCGTAATATCAAGAATATCAACCATGACACTCTTTTATCTCATATTAATAATACCTTCTTCACCTTCAATTCTTCTAACCCAGATGATCTTGTCACATTCTACAACAACAGCCTCACCAACATCCTTAACTCTGTTGCTCCTTTGAAAACTTGGACTGTTTCCTTCTCCAACTCTGCACTCTGGTTCACTACAGCACTCCGTTCCCTGAAAACCAAACGTCGGCGGCTAGAGTGTCTCTATAAAAAATCCGGTCTCACAATTCACAAGGAACTTTATGCAAACCACGTCATCCATTACAAGAACAGTATTTCTCGAGCCAAATCCAGCCACTTCTCTGACATCATCAGTTCCAATGTTGGCAATTCAAAGACATTGTTCTCTCTCCTTCACCGTTCTGTCTCATCTCCCAACTCTCTACCCTCTCACATGGTTTCCACAGAATTTTGCAACTCCCTGATGTCATATTTCAATGAAAAGATTATTTCAATTCATAAACACCTTGGACCAAATACTGCCCCCAGCATCATGTTGAACTCCCCCCTCCCTCCCTCCCTTTCTCTGTCTTCTCCCTCCCCCTTGCTGAAGACATTGCTGACATTATCAGCATGTCTAAAGGCCCCAGTATAGCTCTGCGTTCGGCCGAACGCCGCTCGACGCCGTTCGAACGCAGAGGCACAAGCCTTTGAACACGGGCACGAACGCGGCAAGCTCAAATTTTAAGACCGCAAACGCGTTGTCTCACAATAAACTGCCTGGCGCCGGACTGTTTTGTATGTGACACAAATATATTAAATTCCCCTTCTTCATCCCTGATCTGGACTTTTCTTTTGTTTCTTTGCTAAAAGTCAAGTGATCGCTTCCTCCTCCGCTGACTCCATGACTGAAATCATGAGAAATGAATGAATTTGTCACGAGCGAATTAAACTCTGGTCCAACGTGGCTGCGCGAGGTTCTGCAGATTTCCTGGTGTGCTGGACCAGCGCTCCCTGTTTTTATTTTATTTTTTAGAACTTTTTTTATTAACAAATAAACACAGAACACCGGAGTGGCTGCAGCTCGTGCCTTTTTTTCCCCCCACCCGACCTGTCAATCAATTCAGTAGGCGTGTCAGCAAATGACCAATCAGCGACCTAAATTTGTCCCGTAGGTAAACGCTCTACCCTGCTGCTGCTCAAACGACGTCAAGAATTTGGAGCGAAAACGTGATCATTAACGCGAGAACGAACGCAGAGCTATACTGTGAACTGTCTGCGCACAGCACGCGCGCGTAGAGCAGCGTTCGGCCGAACGCAGAGCTATACTGGGGCCTTAAGTCCTCATCCTGTCAACTTGATCCATTTCCCACAGTTCTTGTTAAATCCTGTCTCTCGTCTCTGCTCCCTATCATCATGAACATCATTCACTCCTCCCTAACCTCTGGCATTGTTCCCACAGCCTTCAAATCTGCTGCCATCACCCCCATCATCAAGAAACCAGGTCTTGACTTCACCAACTTCAGTAATCTTCGTCCGATCTCCAATCTGCCCTTTATTTCCAAGATTCTTGAAAAAGTTGTTTTTAGTCAACTTCACTCACACCTTCATCCATCCATCCATTTTCTTCCGCTTATCTGGGGTCGGGTCGCGGGGGTAGCAGCCTAAGTAGGGATGCCCAGACTTCCCTCTCCTCCCAGCCACTTGGAGCAGCTCCTCCGGGGGAATCCCAAGGCGTTCCCAGGCCAGCCGAGAAACATACAGGTAGTCCCCGACTTACGAGCGAGTTCCGTTCCTCCGAGGCGCTCGTAAAGCGAAAATTCGTAACTTGGAACGGCCGCCACGTGTCTCGTAAGTCCGGAATTTCGCTCGTAAGTTGGAACGGTTTTGCTAGCGCGACTACAAACACTTGTTTTTCATCGAAAAACTGCTTACGAGTGCATAAAAATGATCGGAAACGTGTGTCCACATGTTTAGCTAACGAACTGTGGTGAAAAAACACAGAAAAACTCGGTATTTTTTGCGTTTTTTCCAAAAATTCGCCAGCTCGTAAGTCCGGAACCTCGTAGGTCAGAGCGCTCGTAAGTCGGGGACTACCTGTAGTCCCTCCAGCGTGTCCTAGGTCTTCCCCTGGGCCTCACTCACACCTGTCCAACAATAACATTTATGAAGAGTTTCAATCCGGTTTTCGCCCCCACTATAGCACCGAAATGGCTCTAATAAAAATTACTAATGACCTTCTTCTTGCTGCTGACTCTGGTCTTCTGTCCGTCCTCATTCTTCTTGATTTAAGTTCTGCCTTCGACACCATCTGTCATTCTATCCTCCTCAACAGACTAACCTCCATTGGCATCTCAGGTACTCCGTTAAGGCCCCCGCATAGCTCTGCGTATGGCCATACGCAGCTGTATGCCATCCGTACGCAGCTGTACGCCATCCGTACACAGAGGCACAAGTGTATCCCCGCAGGGCATGTACGCGCAAAGCTCAATCTTTACGACTGCGTACGCAAACGCATTGTCACACAATAAACTACCCGGCACCGGACTGTTTTGTATGCGACACAAATATATTAAATTCCCCTTCTTTATCCTTGATCTGGCCTTTTCTTTTTTTTTTCTTTTTTTGCCAAAAGTCAAGTGATCACTTCCTCATCCGTTGACTCCATGACTGAAATGATTAGGAAATGAATGAATTTGTCACGAGCTAATTAAACTCTGGTCCAACGTGGCTGCGGGAGGTTCTGCAGATTTGTTGGTGTGCTGGTCTGATATGTGGGCTGCAGGACCAGCGCTCCCTGTTTTATTTTATTTTTTAGAACTTTTTATTAACATATAAACACAGAACACTGCTGCGGCAGAAGCTGCCAGCTCTCGCCTTTTTTTCCCCACCCGACCTGTCAATCATTGCAGTAGGCGTGTCAGCAAATGACCAATCAGCAACCTCAATTTGTCCCGTAGGTAAACGCTCTGCGCTGCAGCTGCTCAAATGACGCCAAGAATTTGTAGCAAAAACGCAAGAACGAACGCTGACCAGTGCGGGTGAACTGTCTGCGTACAGTACACGCGTACGGACACGCGTACGACTGTCGATTGTATGTAGAGCTATGGGTGAGCCTTTAGACTGGTTCAACTCTTATCTCTCCAACCGCACTCAATTCATTCAGATTAAATCCTTCCGTTCCCAGTCCTCCCCCGTCTCCACGGGTGTCCCCCAAGGCTCTGTCCTCGGACTCCTCCTCTTCATCATTTACCTCCTACCTCTAGGTCACATCTTCTGGAAATACGCCGTCCATTTCCACTGCTATGCTGATGACACGCAGCTCTACTTGTCATCAAAACCAAACTCCACCCACCCACCCTCCATCCTCACCGACTGTCTCAATGAGCTAAATCACTGGTTTTCTAACAATTTCCTTCAACTAAACGGTAACAAAACTGAAATCATTCTCGTTGGTACCAAAAACTCCATTTCAAAATCAGAACATCTTCTTGTCCCACTTAACAACTCTCTGCTATCCCCCTCCCTTCAGGTCAAGAGTCTCGGTGTCATCCTCGACACCACTCTCTCCTTCACCTCACACATCAACAATATTACTCGGTCTGCCTATTTCCACCTCCGTAATATTAACCGTCTCCGTCCTTCTCTCACACCCCACTCCACAGCCATCCTGGTGCACAGTCTTGTGACTTCCCGTATCGATTACTGCAACTCCCTTCTCTATGGCCTCCCCAACAAATCTCTCCACAAGCTACAGATGGTCCAGAACTCAGCTGCCCGTGTCATCACTCAAACCTCCTACTATAACCACATCACTCCTGTCCTGCAGCAGCTCCACTGGCTCCCGGTTAAATCACGCATTGTCTTCAAAATTCTACTCCTCACGTTCAAATCTATCCACAACCTTGCCCCTCCTTATCTATCTGACCTCCTACAAATCTCCATCCCATCACGCTCTCTCAGATCCTCCTCTTCGCTACATCTCCATGTACCCTCTGTCTGCCTCTCCACCATGGGGAGCAGGGCCTTCACCTGCTCTGCCCCTCACCTCTGGAACGCTCTACCGCCAGACCTTCAAAACACCATCTCCCTTTCTTTGTTCAAGACAGCTCTGAAAACACATCTCTTTAGACTAGCTTATCGTTAATTTTACTAAATGTATTTTAAAGGGGACCACACATGCAAAATTCACTTTTTAATGTTTTTTTACTAAACTTTGGGTATTTACTTCATAAAAAAACAGTCCTTGTGCCAAAAAAATGCACCCAGTGGTTTATTTACTCTAAGTAGATTTATTTGTCTGTGATTAAAAACGCTCCGTTTCACACTTCCTGCGGTTTGTGATGTCACAAACCGTAGCCAATCACCTCAAACCTGAGTCCAGCCCCTCACCTAGCAACCCCTGGTGATGCTCCACCCACTTGAGTATAAAACATGTCACGGTTGCCTAGCGGTTTAGGAGCTGACCTGGCGGTCATTTATTTATTTATTTATTCATTTATTTAGCCCCCGGGGGGCTAGGGGTTTGCCNCCCTCTCTTCACCCGAGTGTCCAGGACATGCGGCCGCAGATCAGATGAGACGACAACAAAGTCGATCATTGAACTACGACCTAGGGTGTCCTGGTGCCAAGAGCACATATGGACACCCTTATGCCTGAACATGGTGTTCGTTATGGACAATCCATGACGAGCACAGAAGTCAGAGTCCAACAACAGAACACCACTCGGGTTCAGATCAGGGGGGCCGTTCCTCCCAACCACACCCCTCCAGGTCTCACTGTCATTGCCCACGTGAGCGTTGAAGTCCCCCAGCAGAACAAGGGAGTCCCCAGGAGGCGCACCCTCCAATACCCCCTCCAAGGACTCCAAAAAGGGTGGGTAATCTGCGCTGCCGTTTGGCGCATAGGCACAAACAACAGTCAGAGCCCGTCCCCCCACACGTAGGCGAAGGGAGGCTACCCTCTCGTTCACCGGGGTGAACCCCAACGTACAGGCACCAAGATGGGGGGCAACAAGTATGCCCACTCCTGCTCGGCGCCTCTCACCAGGGGCAACTCCAGAGTGGAAGAGTGTCCAACCCCTCTCAAGGAAACTGGTTCCAGAGCCAGAGCCATGCGTTGAGGTGAGTCCGACTATTTCTAGCCGGAACCTCTCAACCTCACACACTAGCTCAGGCTCCTTCCCCACCAGAGAGGTGACATTCCATGTCCCAATGGCCAGCTTCTGTAGCCGAGGATCAGACCGCCAGGGTCCCCGCCCTCGGCCACCACCCATTCCACATTGCACCCGACCCCTTTGGCCCCTCCCATAGGTGGTGAGCCCATGGGAAGGGGGACCCACGTCTCCTCTTCGGGCTGTGCCCGGCCGAGCTCCATGGGTAGAAAGCCCGGCCACCAGGCGCTCGCCAACGTGCCCCACCTCCGGGCCTGGCTCCAGAGTGGGGCCCCGGTGACCCGCGTCCAGGCCAGGGAACACTGATTCCATTAGTGTTACTCATCATAAGGGGTGTTTGGGCTGCACTTTGTCTGGTCACTCACCTAGGACCTGTCTGCCTTGGGTGACCCTACTAGGGGCATGAAGCCCCTGACAGCATAGCTCCTAGGATCATTGGGACACTCAAACCCCTCCACCACGATAAGGTGGCAGCCCAGGGAGGGGTTTATATATTCACTGCTATTTGTTATTTACAAGTGTGCGTTCAATACATTGCGTGATAAAAATGCGTCGGCGTTTGACCCCTCCTTTCCCCACCCGAAAACTGTGACGCACTGCAGAGAACTATTTTATTAAAAAATACTTTTATATATTAATTATTCGACGCATCTGTGTACAAAAAATCAAAGCTGAGGAGCTCCTCTTTCTAAAGATGTCTATGTTTTAGCATCATGTCACACCACCTTTAAGGAATGCATATGGCCTGCTGCCAACATTTTACTGAGATCATCTCATGGTAGTAATGATGAAGCTGTTTAGTTCAAACTTCCTTAATGACATTATGGAAGATCCATCCATGCATCCATGCATCCATCATCTTTTACCCACTTCTTCCTTTTCGGGTCACTGGTGCCCACATCCAGCAGCCACTGTGAGGTGGAGACACCTCTTGACCATTAAGAAGATTTCATGCAAAGTTGCAGATGTCACCCAATGTCGTGGAGCTCTGAACATGTTCTGAGAACGACTCGGCTACAGCTTTCAGTTTTAGCTCATCGTCTGTAAAATGAGCCGAGTTCGAGCTGCTTTAGTTTTAATCATGTTGATCAGCAGCATCAGCCATCTGGAATGGGTTTGCCTGTGAAAGTTGATCAGATGTAGATGTCTATTCAATAATTACTTTCTGAACGTTTTAATCAAAGATGTTAATGAGATTTGTTTTTCTAACGTCGAGACAGAGAAGACAGCAAAGGGTTAAAGATGGATCTCTTGTGCCCTCATCACAGGCTGGAGACAACTTTCAACAAGCACCAAGTTTTAACTCAGGTCAACTCCAGAAGTGAATCAGTTGTTTTGTTGATCCAGTGGATCATGAGATGTTTTACAAACAAACAAACAAACAAACAAACAAACACATGCACACACAGGCAGGCGATGAGAACTTTCTGTACAGATTTGACCCAGAACACGAGCCTGTTTGGACGTCTGTCTGTGCACATACCTACATGTTTCCTGTGGTCTCCTGCTGCAGGCGGAGAACGTCATGCTGCTGGAGCTGGACACGTCTCCACCAACCATGTTCTCCTTGAACCTCAACGGGCCTCATCTGGAGAGAGCCTTTTCTCCAAGACTGCTGCTGGATTTCCCTGGAAATGTTCACGTTGGAGAAAGAACCAGTTCGTTGTCCCGCGTCAGAAAATCCCAGTCCTGGTAAGGAAAACAAAAGAGAAGAAGTTCAAAATACAGGTGGTCCCCGACTTACGACGTTACGGACTTACGACGTTACAGACTTACGAACGGACTTACGAACAGTATTGTTGTACAGTAAATACAGCACTGTTATGTGTTTTTAGATGAAAGTGTGTTAGCTAACCGTTTGTAAATAAAGTTCTGTGCATGTTTATGAACCAGTATGTACGCTTGTTCAGTCTCATGTTGAAAAACGGGTGTGCGGCGCAGTGTTAGCATACATTTTCCGACTTACGACCAAAAATCCGGACTTATGAACGACACGTGTTATGCGTTCCGACTTACAAATTTTTGAGTTACTAACGGTGCGTAGGAACGGAACTCATTCGTAAGTCGGGGACCACCTGTACCCTGATGCACGCTTAATAATCCAGGTAGAAAAATAAATAAAAAAGCTAAGTCTGGTCCTCTGGACATTCAAAAAACAAAACAAAAAAACTGTAGAAACGTTTCGTCTTTCGTCCCAACGACTTCCTCAATCTGAGGTGCCGAGTTCAACTGTCCCCCTCTTACAATGCTGTTATTGCTGGTATCACTCAGCCCTCTGTGAGTAGCAAACAACCATCAGGGTGCTAACAATCCATCGTTAGGCTGATGGTCCTCCTTGATCATGTGAACAGCTGGTTTCAGGCTGTCATCAGCCAACTGGTTGATCCACTGTGAGAGGGTGCTATTTATAAGACTGAGCTGAATACAGCAGCTCAGACTGAGGAAGTCTTTCGGACGAAAGACGAAACTTTTCTACAGTTTTTTTTGTTCTGTTTTGTTTTTTGAATGTCCAGAGGACCAGACTTAGCTTTTTTAGATTGAAAAGAGAAGAAGAAGAGTTAGTTTGGGAACAGTTTGTTCCCTGTTCAATAAACTGAACACCTAGCATCCCTCGAAGGAACACAAATCGGTTTTGAACGATTAATAGCTGTTGTGTAAGGGGGAGTGGTGGCGCAGAGGTTAGAAAAGGTGTGCCTGTGACGGTCGCCAGTTCAACTCCCCGGACCGACAAGTCCGTAATGTTGTCCCTGTACACACACATGACCCGCGGACACGTTACATGTATGTGTGTTTTTGTGGACTGCAGGTATCAGGCGCCGCGAGGAACACCTGTCGCCTCATCTGCTTCATCGGCTGTTCTGTCATCAGGATCCCAGAGCTGCTGTCCTTCACAGAGACAAAGACCGTCCTCCGCTGCCTACCCCTCCCCAGGACGTCCACTTCAGTCGAGCCCCTGATTTGTGACGCCGCAGTCCGACCGCATGCAGGGCGGGGCTTAGTTCACAGAGTGCCGTTCAGCTCGGAGGCATACGGCAGAGGGGGAGCAAACCGCTTTAATTATGGCTGATAACTCCGTACAGTTTGGCAAATGGAGTGGTGGTGCAGAGGTTAGAGAAGGTGGGCCTATGGAAAGTTGCCGGTTCAACTCCCTGGACTGACATCAAAATGTGGGTGGAAAAGGTGAAACGCCCACACCTGCCTCCACCCTCATTTGCTCCACTCTGGGCCCTTGAGCAAGGCCCTTAACCCACCGTCTGTTCCCCCGGGCACCCTAGATGCAGCTCTCTGCTCCACACAGAGGCTGTGGTAGCTCGGTGTCTGTGTCAGGAAGAACATCCGGTGTAAAAAATCAAACATGACCTTCATGTGAGTTTGTTCTCTGTGGTGACCCCTGAAGACGGGAGCAGCCGAAAGAAGAAAAAGAATAATAATAATAATAATGTCCTTTTTTGTCGTCTGTGTATGTTTCCCATACACAGACGAAATTCATCTCTGCATTTAACCCAACCACCACCAGGTGAAGAAAGCAAGAACGGACAAATTTAATTCAGTTAAATTCAATTGAGTTTATTTATAAAGTGCAGAAATCATCTCAGGGCACTGAACAGAAACATTCATATATAAGAAAAATAATAATTTAACATTATTTAAATTGGGACATAAAAAGTCTTTGGTCCATGTTTGATGTGAAAGTTGGATCATTTCAAGCTCAGATAAACAAAAGCACAGCGTTGGACCTTCGAGACGTTCAGTCTGAGGTCAAACAAGGTCTGAGCTCAATGTGGATTCAGGAGTCACCACATCAACCAACTCAACGTGAAAAATTTAGCAGTTTTACGCCAGACGCTCTTCCTGACGCAACCTGGGCTCAACCTGGCAACTTCAGGACTGCAAGCCAGTGACCGCCGAGCTGCCGCAGCCCGATGACACGTTCACGGGCAAAACAAAGTCGCTCTTCACCTTCAACACTGGACAAAGATAAATCTGGCTCGTTTGAAAGGAATATTGAAAAGTAAACAATCTTTAAATAAATTAAAATAATAAAAGGAATTAGAGCTTGGGTTTGCAAAGTGACATCTGAAACATTCAAAAACCTCCAGTTAAATAAGTTTTTTGCACAAACCAGACCAAAGTATAAAAAATCAGGTGAAGATGCAGAACCAAACTGATAAAATAAATTACAGATAATCAGCACCAACACCAAACAACAACTCAAACACGGTGGTGGAAGGGGGATGGTTTGGGCTTGTTTTGACACCTGAGGAGCACATAAATTGAATTCATAAATATTACAACAAATTGTTGCTGCTAAAGTTTTTTTTTAACACTGCATTAACATTTTGAAAATTTTACCAAAAATGGAGCGTTGTGGTTTTTAAGAACTGGCAAGAACGTGAAGAATTTATTCATTCTACCTAAAAACTAACATGTAAAAGACGTGTTTTAACATAAACATCAGCTTTTTGTGTACCTTCAACATGTTTCACGTGTTTGCCAGAACCGTTGGACGACTTTAGAGGCCGAGTTCTGGATATTTTTGCTCTGGGAGCACATTTTGGTGTAGCTTTACGATTTGTTGCTTAAATTTTAAGTCGATGTAAAAATGAGCCAAAAAAAGAAGAAAGCTTTGCTATACGGATTAGCTGCCTTGTTTTTTGTAAGTGTGCAAACTTCACATGCTGACTTTTAAAAATAAATTGTTTATTAATCAGTAACTTAAGAAGTTGTGTTTTTTTGTGAAAAAGCAGTGTGAATGCTGAATGTTTTCACTGAAAACTGCTGAAGAAGCTGAAACTGAGTTGTTGCAGCTAAAAGAAGCAAAACATTAGCTGAAAGCAAAAAGAGGAAAAGTAACTAAAAGCTAACTGGAGCATCCTCGCCCCTGTCTGGCAGCTTCACTGGCTCCCACTGAAATCTTGTCATCCTCAGATCGCCTACTCTCCTGAAGCCATCTACAGTCGCCCCCTCCATATTTATCTGACGTTCTAGATATCTCTGCTCCCTCAGATCTTCCTCTTCACATCACTTTAATATGTGCCCACCTCACCAGCATGGAGATTCCTGGGCATTCAGCTGATCTGCTCCCGGACGTCAGAACACTAACCTCTGAATGAAGAAGGATCACCTCCATCTCACTCTTCAAAACTACTCAGCTTTGTAGATCAGACCATCCATTATCTTTACCTGCTTCTTAATTTTTGGGTCACGGGCTTCCTCTTAATTTTCACCGGTGCACTTTTTATTTTATTGTTTGACTACAACAGTAACAGTTTTTGAACAATTGTTTTCTATTTTTAGTTGTCCATGAGTGTCCAGATAGGGTGCATTTTTAATTAAATGTATGTAGTGAAAATAGGCAGGTGACCTGAATGTAGTTGAATATTACCTTAAAGTAGCAAAATGCTACTGTAGTCAAAAGCAAAAACTTGCATAAGGTTAGTGTTACGTCCACCATGAACATAGCATATTTAAGGACACGAGTCAAAAGGAAGGTTTAAAAAGAAAGTTTATTTTTGTTCATTCTCTGTGATTGCGGGCGTGGTTCACGCAGCCAGCTCCTTTCTGGGGAGAAAAACAATGACAAAGGAGTTCTCCTTCAGTTTTCCCCGTGTCACAAACAAAACAAAGTAGCAACTGAAAGATGGGTCTGGTAAGCCGGCTAAAAATAATAAAACGATACCGAAAGGGGGCCAACCCATATAGGGCCATCGAAGCCCCTGCCAGCATCGGACTACTGGTTTAAACACCCAGCTATGGTAACGGTAAGATGAAAAATAGGACTACCAGTCCCACCAGGCCAAAACCTACGTAAAACAAAAGTAGCAAATAGCCAAAAGCCCAGTAAGATTAATAAGCCCTCCATGGCCAACCAAACACATGCAGCTAGAGCATAACGAGCACGTACCTGCTCACAACACATAACTCTCTCAGGAGTGACAACCCGAGGGGCGGGCGGAGAAACACAAAGCTCCAAACCTCTGCGCCCAGATCTCTGCATCCAGCCTATGTATTTATAGGCGGACTCACAGCGCCGTCCAATAGAGTGATCTAATCAAGACTGATTTCATTCAGGCTTTTAAAAAGTGCTTTTAACAGCGCGGCCAGGTGGATCACCAAAGTAAACAAACATACGGGGCAATAATAATGTGCCCTGGGCACATAACAGCTAAAATGTAAAAGTAGGTAAAAAATTAAAAGCAGCAAAACACTGATGTGTAGTGGATTATTGTAGGAACTTTTGAGGGGTTCTGTGTTGATGTTGAGAGTTAATAAAAAGAGGCTAGCGAGCCTGGATGGAAGTCTCTGCTCTTCATGTCATTACATGATGTAATGTATAAACTAACACTGTAGGTTTATACAATAACAGAACATGGTGTCAGAAGTGGGATGCATATTACTTCTCCAGTGGCAAACAGACACAAATAGAAATTTGTAACATTTGCTTCGAGATTTCTCAGCAGTACAGAACATTGATATACCCAAACTGAAATATAAACTCCTGCCTTAACATGGACATGGAGAGATATGCAGAGTTTCTAATAAGGAAAAGTTTCCATGTTGAGAGCGATCACAAACCTTTAGTCCCACTGCTAGGCTCAAAGGGACTGGATGAACTACATCCATGCATACGACTGCTGCATGTCAGATTGACAAGGTTTTCCTTCACTATCTCTCACGTAAAGAGATGGCAACTGCAGATGTACTGTCCAGAGCCCCTGTGAGAACAACAGTTTGGATTTAGTCACTGCAAGTTTACCAGGAAGACTGAAAGAAATCTAAACTGAACCCATTCTCCAGCAGCTAAAAATGTTCTGCACAGAAGGGTGGGCAGACGAGTTCTCTATTGGCATTTCAACCAGGTGAGCTCACAGTTCAAAATGATCCACTGCTACATGGAAGCAGAGCATAAAAGGAGCATATTTATCTAAAAAAGTTAAGTGTGGTCCTCCTCTGGACATTCAAAAACAAAAAACAAACAAAAAAATAAGTAGAAATGTCTCGTCTTCTATTTGAAAAACCAGACTTAACTTTTTTTTTTGCTACCTGGATTATTGAGCATGCATCAGGATAGAATACATTTACCGATGATTTTGAAGAGGACAATGCTTTTTAACTGTTTGGGTGGGGAGTGGTGGCACAGAGAGAAGGTGGGCCTGTGATCCCCAAACCGACAACATCAAAATGTGGATGTGAAAGGTGAAGTACCTGCCTCCACCCTCATCTGCCCCACTCTGGGCCCTTGAGCAAGGCCCTTAACCCCCCACCATCTGCTCCCCCGGGCACTCTAGATGCAGCTCTCTGCTCCACACAGAGGGCTGTGGTAGCTCAGTGTCTGTGGTTGTGTCAGGAAGAACAGCTGGTGTAAAAACAACCACCACGTTTGGTGACCCCCGAAGAAGAGAGCAGCTGAAAGAAGAAAAAAAAGTTTTTAAACTAGTTGTAAAATTTAATCTTTTTCAGTGGTGGGAAATAATGGTAAATAAAAGTAAAAGTTTGAAAATAAAAAAGTTACAAAATTTAAAAATGTATCATATCCTAAAAGAGCTGAACGTTTTCACATTTTAATGGTTGACACAGTCGAGAGTATGCAGGAATATTTACTTCTAAATAAGTTCAGGAGAAAACATAAAGAACAGACCGAGTCATCACTTTTTTAACAAGCTTCATTTATCACAGCAGCATGAAGCTTTTTTATTTATTTTTTATTTTTTATTGCAAATATGGAACATACAAGAACAAAATAGAACAACACCTAATTATAAACACAGTTACAGCAATCTGGGTATTACAGAACATAAAACAGTATTTTACACAGTATCAAATCGGTGCTCTAGGGTTGCAGCTCTTCAAGGGCAGTTATCATTTGAATGGCTTTAGCATTTAAGCTTCCTTTTATGGATTCTATATAAATATTTATAGAAGATAATAAAATCTGGAAGTTAGGCTTTTGTTGTAAATATTTGGAGGTGTGAATATGATCACCATAATAAAAAAAGTTAACATAAAGATTCAGTCAAGGTCTCCATCCCAAATAAAACATGCTTTTCTGTTAAAGTGATATTCATATTCTTTCGATAAAGTTTTTTTTTACATGTCGTCCCTCCAGAATATTTTGGTGTACAATCCAAAACAAATGAACAACGTGATTTTTACAAAAAGTAGGCTACATCCAAGTCCCATTTATATCTTTTTTAATTAAAAAAATGCTTTAATTGGATAACAATTGTGAATAATTTTGTATGAGATTTCTTCTACTTTATTATTTATTAAATAAAAGACAACGTGAAGCTCGATGACAGTACAGTAGGTGACGTAGCAGCGGTCACGTGACTCCTTACAGTAAATCCAACATGGCAGACGGTGTGGGTGTTAGACGCTAACTAAAGCAACATAACAACCAAGACTTTCAAACTAAAACACTAATGCGCACAAGGACGTGCGCCATGAGGGAGAGACGGAAGAAAAAGAAGGGGAGGACGTGGGCGGAAGCCGCTAAAACGGTTCGTTGCTGTTTTTAACTCGGTTTGTTGTGGTTGTTTTCCCTGAACGCTCCACTTGTTCCACTGGTGATGAGTTCACGACCTGCTGGTGAAGAGGGAATGTTGCGTTCACTGCGCGAAGGCCTGTGTTGACGTTTCGCACTGCTGTCTTTGCTAGCCGTGTAGCTTTCAGCTAGCAGTGTGGGAAAATGCATGTGTGCTCGTGTCTGCTCTGCACGGACGCGTGTCTCGGTGTTTTCATCAGAGTTTTAGTCTTGACTTTAACTCGTGACACGTTCTGTCACTTCACGCGAACTCATCACGTCAGTGCTGCGTTAGCACAAGCTAGCACAAGCTAAGTCCGACAGAAGTTTGTTTTAAGTTAATCAGCAGTAACATTCACATTATTCACACTCCAATACTTCTCTTTATAGAGATTTTAAACAATTGCTGATGTCAAATATAATTTATAACTTGTCATCAACAGACTGTTCTAGCATTCGAGCTAGTTTTACTAGCGTAGCATGCTAATGGTTGCTACAGTATTTTCATATTTAAAGCATCTTCTAATGACTTTAGTGACCATTTGCATTTTGTTTAAGAATGCATTTTACTTGGTTCTCTGCATTAAGTAGTTTAAGTAATAAAGAAGCTAATTAAAGACAACTTCATTGACTTTAGATGTACAAAATACTTCTCAATTTCAAAAAAGGAACGCCCAGAAGTTTGCATAAAAATTAACTAAGATATTGTCTGATTTAGTGTATTTATTACACACGCGCGCACACACACAGTGGTGCTTGAAAGTTTGTGAAACCTTTATAATTGTCTATATTTCTGCACAAATTTGACCTGTACATCTTCAGATTTTCACACAAGGCCTAAAAGTAGACAAGTTAAAGCTTCAGTATGTAGCTTTTTTTTATAAACATATTTCTTCACTCTGTCACTACCTCCTGACAGACTGATGTTAGCCAGGTAATCTCTGAAAAAAAAAAATTGTCCCCTTGCTTCTCCAGGTGGTAAATAAGCATTTCTAAAAAGAAAAGGTGACACGCCATTTTCCAGCCAATAAAAACAGAGTTTGTAACCAGCCAATAAAAACAGAGCTTGAATTTGAATCAGCCAATAAAAACAGAGCTTGAATTTGAATTTCAACAGACCATGGGAGAGCAGAGCCATATATGGCTCTGAGGGGGAGGGATCAGAATGCTTTGCCTGTTGAAATTTTTTCTAAGTGCTGCAGTTCTACAGAAACTGCAGACTTCACCTTTAAACAAAGTAGACAAAAATATTTCACTTGGTCATTTATTTATTGAGAAAATAATTCAATATTACATATCGGTGAGTAGGGCAGCACGTCGACGCAACTGGTAGAGCTGCTGCCTCTCAGTGAGCAGGTCCCTGGTTCAAATCCCAGTCCGGGGGGCTTTCTGGGTGGAGTTTGCATGTTCTCTCCAGGTTTCCTCCGGGTACTCCAGTTTCCTCCCACAGACCAAAAACATGCATGTTAGACTGATGGTAACTCTGAATTGTCCCTAGGTGAGAGAGTGAATGGTTGTTTGTCTCTGTAGCCGTTTTCGCATTGACCGGCCCTCAATGGCCCGGGCCGCCCCGCCTTCTAACCCGGGTTCAGCGTGTTCGCATTTTCCTTTTTTTCCCCGGGTCCACCCTCGTTTTGGAACCATCTCCACCGTGGTTCTGTTCGGGCCGGACTCCCCCCGCCCAGTTTGACGTCATTTACTGCTCACATTTGATTCGTTGTTTGCAGCAGGGGCTGGACTCGCAACAACCTCAGCGCGAGGGCTGAATTTCATTAAAAATTAACTACAGAAACCCCTAAAAGAATTGTTAGCTGAATTAGTTTTTCTGAGTTAAATTTTTGTTAATAACTGATTACAAATCAGCTTATGTATCAGCTTATGTTAGAACGTAAATAACACGAAGCGCGCACCCATTTCCGCCTTTCCGCGCGACCTGAATGTCATTAAAATATAACTAATATTGTCTAACTCTTGCGCGCAGCCAGGGTTTTAAAATATAACTAATAATCTCTAACTTCTACGTGCAGCTAGAATGTTAAGAGCGGTGATTCCTATATAGGTAAAGTGGACACCTAAAATCCAGTCCGTCGCTGTACCTCAGAGCGATCGTCACTGCACTTACACTCTTTTATCTTGACCCGGTGAAGCGGGTTCGCTTCCCACCTGGTACGAAGTAATTTAACTTTTTTTTTATTGGAGGAATAAAAAGGAGTTGTGTTAACCAAACAAACTCCTTTTTATTTACTCCAATAAAAAAAAAGTTAAATTACTTTGAGATTTTCACTAATGAAAAGTGCGTTATAAATTGAATTCATCATTATTATTATTATTATTATTATTACTGTAAGCGCGCACACAAGAACACTCCACCCACGTCAAGTGAACACCCCACCCACTTCAAGTGAACACCCCACCCACTTCAAGTGAACACCCCACCCACTTCAAGGCTTGCTCTCCGGACAGTGCGTAATGAACGAGGGCGGGCCAGGGCTGGCTCTGGGCCAACCAGAGACGAGCCGGACTGGGGAGGGCCGTGCAATGCGAAAACGACTTGTGTGTTCCTAAATGGTAAATGGTAAATGGTAAATGGAGCTTATTTATATAGCGCTTTCCAGCCCCCTGTGAGGAGCCCCAAAGCGCTTTACAATACCAGCCATCCACCCATTCATTCAGACATTCATACACCGGTAGTGGTAGCCTGCCTTGCAAGGCACCATCCAGACCTACCGGGAGCAACTTGGGGTTAAGTGTCTTGTGATGGACTGGAGTCCTGTCCAGGGTGTCCCCCGCCCCTCGCACAGTGATTGCTGGACATGGACACCGGTGACCCCCGTGACCCAAAATGGAAGAAGCGGGTAAAAGATAATGGATGATGGATGGATGGATCTATCAAAGTCTGCTCCTCACAACAAGTTTGTGGAAGTGTATCAAAGGAGATTTCTGAGGAGCTCAGAAAAAGAGCTGTTTATGCTCTTCAGGCTGGAAAAGGTTACAAAACATCTCTAAAGAGTTTGGACGAGAGATGCACTATATTGGATTTTTGGCCAATATGCTGATACAGTACCGTATATTAAAACTTATTTGATCAATATCGATATTTTTTCCCTAGACCTACTTACAAAGACTACAGAGCTTTCTCTGGTGTGTAATTAAAACACTACATTATTCTGCCTGGTCTTTGTCACTTTGGCCTGTTACCAAATGCAGATGACAAAAAAGGGCTGAAGATGATGCAACACTTCAACTTGGGTTATGTTTAGTGTCAAATGTATTCATGACATTTACTCTATCACAATGACAACACTTGAACAGTGCAAATTTGTAAATTTTCACAAATCTTAACCTGTTTACAAGTGACAATGCAGCTGTGTTGCACAAGTAGTAGTACATTAATAGATATACCGGTACTTGACAGTTTATTTGAAGTCTTTTATATTGGTGAGTTATTTTGATGGAATGGCCATAGTCCAATATTATACTTTATCGCTGATATCGGCCGATACCGATACTATGCTGATAATATCGTGCATCACTAGTTTGGACTCCACCAATCCAGAGTCGGACAGATTGTGTACAAATGGAGGACATTCAAGACCATCGTTACCCTCCCCAGGAGTGGTGGACCAACAAAGATCACTCCAAGAGCAAGGCGTGGAATAGTCTGCAAAGTCACAAAGAGCCCAGGGTAACTTCTAAGCCAGGGACATCAAAATGCTAATTCAACACAAGTTTTTTACTCATTTAAAGTCATAAATACTTTGGCGCGTTAATGATTTTGGTGCAAATTATTAGAAAAATCACAATTTCTGTACACGAAAGTTATGAATATAAACAAGTAATCTTGTCACAAGTCAAAACACTTGCAGAGAAAATAGCACATAATATTTTACCAATATCTTAAACTTCCACGTCCTCATTTTGGCCAAAGCTTATTAAAATAAAATTGAATGAGCCAAGATGGTGTAGTGGTTAGGGCGTTTGACTTGGGACCCGAAGGACGCGGGTTCGCGTCCCGGCCACTACACATCTTGGGGTGTCTATGAGTGCACACCTATTTCTCCAGCTCCCCGAGCGCCTTCTATGGCTGCTCACTGCACCGCCTGGTAGGTGGTTGGGTTAAATGCAGAGACGAATTTCGTCTGTGTATGGGAAACATACGCAGATGACAAGCTTAGACAATTATTATTATTATTATTAAAACTTAGCAGTGATTTTAGGCACCAAATGTGATGTTTAAACAGTTATTGCATTGTAGCTCTTGTGGAGATTATTGTTTATGAAGGACATTTGCTGCAGTTGAAGTATTGTTTTTTGTTGTTGTTTGTTTTAGGTATTGGAAAAATACCCCAATACACCCATGAGCCATAAAGAAATCTTACAAGTGATCCAAAGAGAACGGCTTAAAGAAATCAGGTAAACATGTTTCTGGCTCCGTGACAGCAACAGCCCCAGCGGAAGCAGCTGTGTGTTTTTAGTTGTTTTACTCGTTTAATAACCGTTTACTGTCTTTTTGTTTCATTGTCACTGTTCTCATCCAGAAGGTAAGAACAAGGCTAGCCCCCACCACATTATTTTAACACCGTCACTGCATTTCCACCTTTATTAACAATAACATGCACTAGATTCATCTGTGAAACACAAAACGCAGTGTTTGATTCACGTTTAGTTTTAGTCCGACACCAGACTAATATGGTTTATTTTCCATTAATCTCATTATTCTGATGTTTTAATTAAAAGAACAGAACGTGTGATATGTAATCATAAAACAGTAAAATATTAAAGCAACCTAACATTGGATCTGTTTCTAACTCACTGTTTTGATTTAACATTTTGCTCAACAGACTGTTATCGTGGTGTGAAAGTAGTAAAAATAATTACAGATTGAACAAGAGAATTTGTTCAGTGAAATCTTAAATCATAATTGATGACATTTGATTGAACATAGACTTTTTTTTGTTACACATAATTTTTGTATTAGACCAGTTAACTCAATAAAAGTTTCCTCGCTCGGATCCAGAGTTCAAGAATAAACTTAGAATTAGTTAGTCCGTCTTTCTGGAGTATCTCCTGATCCGTCTCTACTCGTCTTGAATCTCTTTCTGCTTCTTATTTGTAGTAGAGTCGACGTGTAACTGGAGTTTTTTTGTTTTTTCTTGTAAACCAGTGGAACCTCGCCTCTGGCGTGCCTGAACGCCATGCTGCACACAAACTCTCGAGGTGAAGAGGGCATTTTTTACAAAGTTCCAGGCAGAATGGGAGTTTACACGTTAAAGGTTAGTCGGACGCAGAACACCTTTCAGACTTTGTTGTAGAGCGAGATGAAAATAAAAAAAGCACTAAATGGACATTCTTTGCTAATTTTAATGATCTTGGCAGAGGAGATATACAGTGAACCAGATGACATTCAGATTATCGTAATAAATGTTTTCAGACAAATAAGTTTTTTTTTCATTCAACCTTTATTTAGTCAGGTTGAATGAAAAAAAAAACCTTATTTGTCTAGTTTTTTTTGTTTAGTGGGTGTATGTAAACACTTTGGAGCGGCGTGTGAATAATAAAATACTTCAAGCGGTCAACAGATTTATTTTTATGTTCTGTGCTTGAAAATTAAAGTTCAGTTTGATTCAATCCACACAGAAGGACATCTCGGACGTGAAGATGTCAGAGGAGCTCTCAGATGAAAGCAGCGATGATCTGTCTGACTCCAGGAGCCCAGAGAAGACTTGTGTGTCTGAAGAGGGCCGGACAGGAAGGTGGCTGCGACGAGGTAACACAACACCCCCACCCCCAGTGGATGATGTTTCTGCCTACATCTTTGTGTGTACTTGTCTGTTAGCAAAATATTTCACGAATCATGAAACAAATTTTAATACATCTTACAGACATTACCAACTGTACATTTACATGATAACTTTTGGACTCGGCTTATTTACAAATGGCTGCCCCAGCCACTGATGGTTAAAAACAAAAGAAATGGCTCTAACTCCGTCAGTTCACAGATATTCACCTAAAGTTTGATGTGGTCGTAGCAGAAACTGATTTAACACGCAGGCTGAGCGACAACAAATTCAGAGTGTCAGAGAATCTTTATTGTCATTTGCACTGCATGTGGTACATAATAATAATAATAGTTGTCTATTCCTGTCATCTGCGTATGTTTCCCATACACAGACGAAATTCGTCTCTGCATTTAACCCAACCACCTACCAGGTGGTGCAGTGAGCAGCCATAGAAAGCGCTCGGGGAGCTGGAGAAATAGGTGTGCACTCATAGACACCCCAAGGTGTGTAGTGGCCGGGACGCGAACCCGCGTCCTTCGGGTCCCAAGTCAAACGCCCTAACCACTACACCATCTTGGCTCCATACGATGAAACGAGATTATGTACACAGGGTCCGTTACATCCAACAACAAAATGTAAGAGAAAAACAGTTAAAATTCTGCAAGATCCGGCTGTTTGAAGTCAACTTTCTGTCTGTTAGCAAAATTCATAATTTATAATGTTTATACTTTAATATTTGTTGCTTTTTTTTCATTTGCATGCACTGAGTTAGCTACAAAAAACATTGTTCACTTTTGTGCAAAGAATATGTAACATGATGACTAATTCATTGACTCGATGTTGAGTGAAAATTGAATGCGACCTGATCTGAAAGCCATCCGCACCTCTGGAGTGTGGCGTCTTCTAACAGCTTGAGCTTGTCTTGAATTGAGCAACAAGTGGGAATTGAACACACACCCTCTGTCTGGACGTGCATTCTGTACATAAAGTGAAAAATAAGTGAGGTTCTCACTTCCAGTTTGATGTGTGGCCACATCTGTGCGTAAGAAAGTTTCCTTTGAAAATTGGGTTTCCACATCCAAATCCAAGATGGTCGCTTTTGTCCGGTTTTCGTCACTCTGCGCGGCCTCGGACAAGCAAAAAACTCTATTCTCCACAGTTTAACTCCTCCCACTGGAAATATCTTGCACCAAAAACATTTAGGTTTACTGACACACCCTGTTCAATTTCACTGCACAAAAAGACTCATTTTGAAAAATACAAACATTCACTGTTCAAATCCCTCAGTG
>JBBPBX010037906.1:0-30676 GCA_038048925.1 Garcialebias charrua | reverse complement strand
TATATATATTTAAGACATATATTAGTCTTTGTTTGTATGCATTACAAATAACTGATAAAACCTGTATAATACAGTGTCAAATCCCTATAAATGCTCAAATCACAACATGAAGTTGTAGGAGAAATAAAAATGAGGTGGACTGAGAAAAATGTAACCCCAAGTCATGCTTTCTGTAGTTTCAAGGTCTTATCAGCACTCTGCAGTAAGAAAAAAAATCAAACAGCCACCTTGCTCACTTTGTCAAACAGACTAGTCTTTCTAAGTGTCAGCCATCAGGGTCCAAAGCTTTATAATGTTAGTTTGTATCTGCTAATATGATGTATTAGCACACTTGGCTTTGACATTATCAGGACGGGGAAATAACCAGCTTATAGCAGAGGAAACGATGTGCTGGCAACCTGCAGACAAAGCTCGATGCAGGTTGGGTAATTGAGACGAGATACTGCTGTGGAGTAACCTTCAATGAGACATAACTATAATATAATGTGCTACGGAGACATTTGGTTTTTGCTGCAGGATAAAAGCACTTAGGTCAGACCTATGGCCCTCATTGCTTTGGAATTTTATGAGGCTTTTTAAAAAATATCTCTTGGTATTAAGGTTGGAATAACGCTATTAAATCCTGGAAGTCTGCCAGGACAGGCAAGGATGAAGAGCAAAATATAAATGCAGATAATCAGTGTGTTTTTAAAAATGCAGGCCAGGCTTCTGGAATAACTTATGTGCCCATACAGACTGCTCGAGTTTAAATTACAGAGAAATCTTAGGAAAAGAAAGTAAGATGCTTGACAATCTGAAGATTAACAAAAAACACATAAATAATAATTGAAATAAGATTAAATGTATTAAAATAATAGCTATGTGAGCAATTTTCAGCAATGTTGATGTCACATTTATTCTAGCAGCAACAATGAGTTAAGGGATACGGGGAAAGCAAAATGAAGTCTATACAAGCTGCTGGATGAAATGAAAATAAGCATTGCATGTAAGTGTACATGTACGAAGCAGATTAAGTTCTATCTTGTTTTATTTCAAAGCAAACAATGTTTTTTGAATAAATTGAAGTTAACAATGTATTCCCAATGGATTTATTTATTTACCTTTTTTATTTTTTTACTGTAAACCTGTGAGGGTCTGCTGGGAACGTCTGGCAGAGTCTCCCGTAAGATAGAGCTTTAACTCCCACCTCCGGGAGAGCTTTGAACACGTTCTGAGGGAGGCGAGTGACATTGAGTCTGAGTGGGCCATGTTCCGTGCCTCTATTGTCGAGGTGGCTTATCGGAGCTGTGGCCGCAAGGTTGTTGGTGCCTGTCGTGGCGGCAACCCTCAATCCCGGTGGTGGACACCGGCGGTGAGGGATGCTGTCAGGCTGAAGAAGGAGTCCTATTGGGCCTTTTTGGCCTGTGGGACCCCGGAAGCAGCTGATGGGTACCGGCAGTCTAAACGGCATGCAGCTCGGGTGGTTGCTGAGGCAAAAACTCGGGCGTGGGAGGAGTTCGGAGAGGCCATGGAGAATGACTTCCGTACGGCTTCGAGGTGATTCTGATCCAGCATCCGGCGTCGGGGGTGGGGGCGTTCTGCTAACCTCAACTCGGGATGTTGTCAGTCGGTGGGCAGAATACTTCGGGGCCGAGATGGTGTAGAGGCAAGGCAGCCGGATCAGGACCAGAAGGTCTCGGGTTCGATCCCCAGTCACTGCATACCTCGTTGTGTCCCTGGGCAAGACACTTAACCCCGAGTTGCTCCCTGTAGGACTGGTTGGCGCCTTGCATCGCAGTCTACCGCTACCGGTGTATGAATGTGTGTATGAATGGGTGGATGGTTTGTACTATGAAGCGCTTTGGGGCCCCTCAAAGGGGGCTGGAAAGCGCTATATAAGTAAGCTCCATTTACCATTTACCTCCTCAATCCCACTAGCACGTCTTCCACTGAGGAAGCGGAACCTGGGGACTTTGGGTCGGGCTCTCCAATCTCTGGTGCTGAGGTCACCGAGGTGGTTAAAAAGCTCCGCGGTGGCAAGGCCCCAGGGGTGGATGAGATTCGACCGGAGTTCCTTAGGGCTCTGGATGTTGTGGGGTTGTGTTGGTTTACGCGACTCTGCAATATTGCATGGATATCGGGGGCAGTTCCCTTGGATTGGTAGACTGGGGTGGTAGTTCCCCTATTCAAAAAGGGGGACCGTAGAGTGTGTTCCAGAGTGTGTTCCAACTATAGGGGGATCACACTCTTAAAGACCGTGTAAAGTGAATTTCAACATTTTCTTCAATAAACATTATAAATGTCATAATTGTAATCTTGTAAATGAGTAAAAAGTCTCAAAATTGTAGCTCAATTAATTTTGGAGTTATAGAGCAAACTGTGTATAAACATATTTCTATTTCAGGATTTTTTAGGCGTGTTTTAAACGTGACCGCGTTTCGTCACGCGGTCCTCATTAGTATAGCCCCACCCCCTGCAGCTCCAGCCGTATAAATTCGCCTCGGTGGAGCCGTTCACTCGCGAATCGCAGATAGCATCAGATAGCAATAGCATAGATATTTTGTTCATTGTTAGCTAGCTAATCAATTATGCCTCGTTCGTGCATCTTCCCTGGATGTCGTAATGGTCAGGGCACCCGTACAAATCATAACATGTTTTTATACTGCGTCGTTTTATGCTGAGTATCTGTAATGCCTGGTTAGGACAATGGTTAGAGCGCTTGCCTTCCGTCCCAAAGCCCACGGGTTCAAATCCCGCATGGTGCAACTCTTTTTTTTTTTTATTCATTCCAGATTAAAAACACACAAGAAAACTATTTACAAAAACAGCGTAACTCTTGGAAAAAGTAGCTGCTGTTACAGACAGAACTCGGATAAAAACAGAGCAGGTTTACTGGCTCTGCTGTCTGCCTCTCCACTGTGGGACACGAGCAGGACGAGCGCAGCTGCCTGAAACCACGCCCACGCACTGACACGCCCCTAGCGTTCCAGACCAAGGCAAAATCATGTTTTTTCATGATTTTTGAGACTTAATTTTATAAGGTAAACAATGTTTTTAATCAGTCAGATTTAAATGGGTGATTAATAACACATATTTATGCCATGTGACAAACTAAAAACACACATTTAATTTCACTTTACACGGTCTTTAAGCCTCCCTGTAAGGTCTATTCAGGGGTTCTGGAGAGGAGGGTCCGTCTGATAGTTGAACCTCGGATTCAGGAGGAGCAGTGTGGCTTTAGTCCTGGTTGTGGAACACTGGACCAGCTCTACAACCTCAGCAGGGTCCTGGAGGGCGCGTGGGAGTTTGCCCAACCAGTTTACATGTGCTTTGTGGACTTGGAGAACGCATTCGACCGTGTCCCTCGGGGGCCCTGTGGGAGGTACTCCGGGAGTATGGGGTACCAGGCCCTTTGATACGGGCTGTTAGGTCCCTGTACGACCGGTGTCAGAGCTTGGTCCGCATTGCCGGCAGTAAGTCAGGCTCGTTTCCAGTGAGAGTTGGACTCCGCCAAGGTTGCCCTTTGTCACCGATTCTGTTCATAACTTTTATGGACAGAATTTCTAGGCAGCCAAGGTGTTGAGGGGATCCGTTTTGGTGGCCTTAGGATTGCTTCTCTGTTTTTTGCAGATGATGTGGTCCTATTGGCTTCATCAGGTCGTGATCTACAGCTTTCACTGGAGCGGTTTGCAGCCGAGTGTGAAGCGACCGGGATGAGGATCAGTTCCTCCAAATCCGAGGCCATGGTCTTGAGCCGGAAAAGGGTAGAGTGCCCTCTCCGGGTCGGGGAGGAGGTCCTGCCCCAAGTGGAGGAGTTTAAGTATCTCGGGGTCTTGTTCACGAATGAGGGAAAACTGGAGCGTGAGATCGATAGGCGGATAGGTGCAGCATCCGCAGTGAAGCGGGCGCTGTACCGGTCTGTCGTGGTGAAGAGAGAGCTGAGTCGAAAGGCAAAGCTCTCAATTTACCGATCGATCTACGTTCCCACCCTCATCTATGGTCATGAGCTTTGGGTTGTGACCGAAAGAACGAGATCTCGGATACAAGCGGCTGAAATGAGTTTTCTCCGCAGGGTGTCTGGACTCTCCCTTAGAGATAGGGTGAGAAGCTCAGTCATCCGGGAGGGACTCGGAGTAGAGCCGCTGCTTCTCCACATCGAGAGGAGCCAGTTGAGGTGGCTCGGGCATCTGGTTAGGATGCCTCCTGGACGCCTCCCTGGTGAGGTGTTCCGGGCATGTCCCACCGGGAGGAGACCCAGAGGAAGACCCAGGATACGCTGGAGGGACTATGTTTCTCGGCTGGCCTGGGAACGCCTTGGGATTCCCCCAGAGGAGCTGCTCCAAGTGGCTGGGGAGAGGGAAGTCTGGGCCTCCCTACTTAGGCTGCTACCCCGCTACCCGACCCCGGATAAGCGGAAGAGGATGGATGGATGGATGGATGAAACTGTAAACCAAATTAAATAACCCAGAAAACATCAAAGTTGTAAATACAGTACTAAAAGTATTTCCAATCGACCCAAACAGTTTGATGCATGAATGGTTAAAACAGTACAAAGTTTGCAAATGTATTTTTTATTTTATTTTATACATTTATTTTAATTACCATATTTTTCGGAGTATATGTCGCACCGGAGTATAGGTCGCATTGTCCAATTATTACCAATAGATTGGAAAAATCCCTAGATAGGTTGCACCGGAGTATAGGTCGCACGTACGTTTAGCTCTGTTGCAAATGTCTGCCACAGGAGTGCACAGCAAGGCTTTTAAGAAGATTAACACTTAAAAACAATTATTTGTTTGATAAAAATTATAGCAAATATGTGTCTGAGCTGAACTTTTCCTTAATAAATGAATGTAATTGTGAAATGATCTGGATTTAAACATTTGTTTTGCCGAAATTGATAAAAAACCATATATAGGCCACACCTGAGTATAGGTCGCAGGCCATGAAAAAATGATAAAAAGGTGCAACTTATACTCCGAAAAATATGGTATTTATTTTGTTTGTTTTTTTAAAGAAAGAAAATATAAACATGAATTATCATTCACACAATAATGGCCCAACAATTTAAAGCAACATGAATTTGTCCTGAATTACAGAAAGAATAATGAAAAAACTTGAAAATTCCTGGAAAAACTTTGACACTCGTAGCTACCACCATCACAATATCTCAAAAATGATTGATTTGCAGTAAAACAATTAATCATTTTAAGTTCAAGTGGCCATCTTGGATATTTGATTTTCAGTCACTCTATTGGGATTGTTCTCAGCTACCAAATTTCAGCTGAATAGCTCGAAAAACAGCTGAATTGTAGTCATTTGAAATTAGCTTTGGTGGCCATCTTGAATTTTTAGATTTGAATTCAGAATGTGTTGTGCATCGCTGTCAGGTACACTGAATTTCAGCTCAGTATCTGTTAAAACAGCTGAATTATTGAAAAAATTATCTTGTAGCTAAGGCGGCCATCTTGGATATTTGATTTGCATTAGGAATGTAAAACTTGCTCTCAGCCACAACCATACAAAATGTCAGCTCAATATTTCAAATAATTACTACGTTATAGCCGGAAAAGGGTAGAGTGCCTTCTCCAGGTCGGGGGGGGAGGTCCTGCCCCAAGTGGAGGAGTTTAAGTACAGTATCTCGGGGTCTTGTTCACGAATGAGGGAAAATTGGAGCGTGAGATCGATAGGCGGATAGGTGCAGCGTCCGCAGTGAAGCGGGCGCTGTACCGGTCTGTCGTGGTGAAGAGAGAGCTGAGTCAAAAGGCAAAGCTCTCAATTTACCGATCGATCTACGTTCCCACCCTCATCTATGGTCATGAGCTCTGGGTTATGACCGAAAGAACGAGATCTCGGATACAAGCGGCTGAAATGAGTTTTCTCCGCAGGGTGTCTGGACTCTCCCTTAGAGATAGGGTGAGAAGCTCAGTCATCCGGGAGGGACTCGGAGTAGAGCCGCTGCTTCTCCACATCGAGAGGAGCCAGTTGAGGTGGCTCGGGCATCTGGTTAGGATGCCTCCTGGACGCCTCCCTGGTGAGGTGTTCCGGGCATGTCCCACCGGGAGGAGACCCAGAGGAAGACCCAGGACACGCTGGAGGGACTATGTTTCTCGGCTGGCCTGGGAACGCCTTGGGATTCCCCCAGAGGAGCTGCTCCAAGTGGCTGGGGAGAGGGAAGTCTGGGCTTCCTTACTTAGGCTGCTAACCCGCTACCCGACCCCGGATAAGCAGAAGAGGATGGATGGATGGATGGATGGATGGAACTGTAAACCAAATTAAATAACCCAGAAAACATCAAAGTTGTAAATACAGTACTAAAAGTATTTCCAATCGACCCAAACAGTTTGATGCATGAATGGTTAAAACAGTACAAAGTTTGCAAATGTATTTTTTATTTTATTTTATACATTTATTTTAATTACCATATTTTTCGGAGTATAGGTCACACCGGAGTATAGGTCGCATTGTCCAATTATTACCAATAGATTGGAAAAATCCCTAGATAGGTTGCACCGGAGTATAGGTCGCACGTACGTTTAGCTCTGTTGCAAATGTCTGCCACAGGAGTGCACAGCAAGGCTTTTAAGAAGATTAACACTTAAAAACAATTATTTGTTTGATAAAAATTATAGCAAATATGTGTCTGAGCTGAACTTTTCCTTAATAAATGAATGTAATTGTGAAATGATCTGGATTTAAACATTTGTTTTGCCGAAATTGATAAAAAACCATATATAGGCCACACCTGAGTATAGGTCGCAGGCCATGAAAAAATGATAAAAAGGTGCAACTTATACTCCGAAAAATATGGTATTTATTTTGTTTGTTTTTTTAAAGAAAGAAAATATAAACATGAATTATCATTCACACAATAATGGCCCAACAATTTAAAGCAACATGAATTTGTCCTGAATTACAGAAAGAATAATGAAAAAACTTGAAAATTCCTGGAAAAACTTTGACACTCGTAGCTACCACCATCACAATATCTCAAAAATGATTGATTTGCAGTAAAACAATTAATCATTTTAAGTTCAAGTGGCCATCTTGGATATTTGATTTTCAGTCACTCTATTGGGATTGTTCTCAGCTACCAAATTTCAGCTGAATAGCTCGAAAAACAGCTGAATTGTAGTCATTTGAAATTAGCTTTGGTGGCCATCTTGAATTTTTAGATTTGAATTCAGAATGTGTTGTGCATCGCTGTCAGGTACACTGAATTTCAGCTCAGTATCTGTTAAAACAGCTGAATTATTGAAAAAATTATCTTGTAGCTAAGGCGGCCATCTTGGATATTTGATTTGCATTAGGAATGTAAAACTTGCTCTCAGCCACAACCATACAAAATGTCAGCTCAATATTTCAAATAATTACTACGTTATAGCCGGAAAAGGGTAGAGTGCCTTCTCCAGGTCGGGGGGGGAGGTCCTGCCCCAAGTGGAGGAGTTTAAGTACAGTATCTCGGGGTCTTGTTCACGAATGAGGGAAAATTGGAGCGTGAGATCGATAGGCGGATAGGTGCAGCGTCCGCAGTGAAGCGGGCGCTGTACCGGTCTGTCGTGGTGAAGAGAGAGCTGAGTCAAAAGGCAAAGCTCTCAATTTACCGATCGATCTACGTTCCCACCCTCATCTATGGTCATGAGCTCTGGGTTATGACCGAAAGAACGAGATCTCGGATACAAGCGGCTGAAATGAGTTTTCTCCGCAGGGTGTCTGGACTCTCCCTTAGAGATAGGGTGAGAAGCTCAGTCATCCGGGAGGGACTCGGAGTAGAGCCGCTGCTTCTCCACATCGAGAGGAGCCAGTTGAGGTGGCTCGGGCATCTGGTTAGGATGCCTCCTGGACGCCTCCCTGGTGAGGTGTTCCGGGCATGTCCCACCGGGAGGAGACCCAGAGGAAGACCCAGGATACGCTGGAGGGACTATGTTTCTCGGCTGGCCTGGGAACGCCTTGGGATTCCCCCAGAGGAGCTGCTCCAAGTGGCTGGGGAGAGGGAAGTCTGGGCCTCCCTACTTAGGCTGCTACCCCCGCGACCCGACCCCGTATAAGCGGAAGAAAATGGATGGATGGATGGACTAAGTTATAGTCAATTTTGTGTGTTCTGAAGTAGCTGCGGCAGCCATCTTGAACCAAAATGTTAATCAGTTCTAGAGATAAATCTGTAAATTGTGTTGCCATGGTAACTTGAAACACCAATAAAAGTAATAGCACACATCACGGTGCTGAGCCAGTCATTTTGATATAACATTTGTGGGGTGACACGTTGCGGTTCAAGTCGCATTAAATTTTAACGGAAGAGCAAGACTCTTTTCAGGTGGATAATAATACTGTAGGTGGCTGCCATCAGGCAGTCCCCAATAACTTATTTAATCAGCTAATCCCTAAAACTACCGTACTATGCTTAAATATAATGTTGGGCCTATCCCAGTTTAAAGCAATAATCATTGATTGCCAGGAAATGCAGAGATAACTAAGAACAAATACTGTTAAACCATAACGTTTTTGTTTGTTTTCTCATAGTGTAGTTTCATTTTGTATCGGACACTAAGTTTCTCTCAGCGTACTTTATGGATGGAGATCAGGAAGCAGCTGCTCAGCCATGAGAGAAAGACCAATACATTTCCTGTAAAGAATGCCATTAAGAAGTCTTCAAGTTGTAATTTATGCAGTTCACTTCAGAAACTCACTAACTTCACCGTCCTGATCCACTTCCCTCTAGCAGTACAATGATGTTGTAATTTCTCCTGGGGAAACATTTGGAAATCCTTGTTACTGTTATGCTGACAAGGAAAATATTGAAGTGAAACTGCTGGAGATATGTTACACACCCAACACAGGCCACTGCTGAGACTACAGCCTCTGATACATTTTTAAAACACATTCAAAGCAAACAAAGACATGCTTGTACTGGAAACAACACTCAATATCATGCATAGAACCGCTTATTGCCTGCTGTAAACAGGCGGGTGATAATGTTTTTGCCAGTATCTGTGTGTATGTTTGTCTCCCTGTTAGTGAAATACTGTACTTCATAACCGGTGGTTGATTTCTTTTTTCCTTTTTGAAAAGTAATCGGTAGATATACGTCTGCAATGCAAACCACAGTATTAAACCAATTCAAGATGGCCACCTCAACCAACTTAAACAAAAAAAAAGCTATAACTCAGGGAGTTTTGCAGATGTTTGTCCAAAGTTTGTTGATGTATTAGTTGTGGTGTGCTCAACAAATACACAAGGCTCTGCAAATCTTTGGAGTTAACCTTGTTTGCCTGTTAGCCAAAAACTCAAACCACTGGACGGATTTTAAAGAAACTCTCATTAGATGTGCACGTACACCTGAGTAACTGGCTACCACAGCTAACTGACCTCTAGCAACATGGAAATGACTACAATTTCATTTTTATTTTACATATGTATTTATTATTTTATTTATTCAGGTAGTCTCTTTGAGTCACGAGGACTCATTTTCAAGAGAGACCTGTTTCAGACTGACAGTTCAGTCAGTTTTGCAGATACTGACCTAAAGTTTGATGTGGTAGTAGCTGAGGGTCATTCACATCACACGTTTGAAGTGTTAGCAGGTAGTATAAAATCATACAATTAGCTCGAGAAAGGGAATAACGTTATTTTCAAGGTTTTGCCAGAATGGGTAGAAGGCATCCATTCCGTTCGTCCGTCCATCGTCTTTACCTATTTCTTCTTTTTCGGGTCGTGGGGGTCACTGGTGCCCATGTCCAGCCATCACTGTGTGAGAGGCTGGACAAGTCTCCAATCCATCACATGGACACACGAGACAAACAACCATTTACTCTCTCACTCTCAACTAGAGACAATTTAGAATTACCGGTCAGTCTAACATGCATGTTTTTGGTATGTGGGAGGAAACCTGAGTACCTGGAGAAAACCCATTCAACATGGAGAGAACATGCAAACTCGGCCCAGAAAGTTCCCAGGCTGGGATTTGAACCGGCCTGAATCTTCTCGCTGAGGGGTGGCAGCTCTACCAACTGAGCCACTGTGCTGCCCATCATAAGATGACAATAGCCTATATGCCACGGGTTTCCGTTCCAGCACCTCCGCAGTCATTACACAGACGGCGCACTTCCGGTTAGCGGGAAAGACACAAACATAAATGACTAAATACAATTAATAAAACATCAGCATACACACCAATAACAACTCTATACACATATAAAACCATATAAAATTATGGCGACGTTCCCCCTACGGATAGCCGCGATATATGTTCGCCGAAACCCCCCCCGCGGAACAGCTGTTCCCACCGGTGGGCGGACACAACGGTACTCACGTGTAGTGCCGGTAGCGCGCAGCCGCTTCCCGTTTCGGCTTGTTGTCATGGTAGGCTACTAGGAGCTAACGCTGACAACAGCGGAGGTGGATGGGAACCGGAAGTGGCGGGTAGGTGTTGCATTTTGCCGGAAGTACGTCACGCCCCCCCGTGGCATATAGGCTATTGTTTAAAACTCAGGAATAAAAAGTGGCGAGTGATTTGAGTCCTTTAAGGAATGCTTAATTAATAAAATGCATCAAGCTTTTTTGGTAAAAGAAATAAAAAGTAAAATCTTGGTTTTGAAATATTCATTTGTCATTTAATAAAGAACATCCAAAAAGCCATGCTTCACCTGACAAAAACATTCACACAGAGACATTCACTCACTCACACCATTTTAGATTTTTGGCACTCGGCTGATGGTGTCATCCAGAGAGATTCATAAACTCTTGAGCCCACACACACAGACACACACATCGTCCTCTCAGAGCCCTTAGGCCATGACTGCACTGATAAAGTGGAGTCCCCGAGTGACTCCACAGCTGCACGCGGCACCGGCGACATGAAGAAGATTGCCATGGCAGATTTGTTAGACATGAAGCGATGAGATAGAAACATAACTGCAGGGAATGCACCTTAGAGATGGACAGCCAGTGTGGGAGGAAACACATTGTGAATGTGGACCAGTGAGTGGGCGTGTAAAATGTGTTTTCCTAATACTAATGTACTGAGAAATGATAAGTATACAATATGTAATGCAACATTCCTGTAATTTAAATGAACTTTGAATAAATCTAACCACAATAGTGTTTAGTTACCTGTAACATTGGGAAAAATAAAGACCATAAGTTGTGTAATTCTTGTTCAGGATGAGTAGAGGATAATATTTAAAAAATGTCATTTGCAATACTATATCATGAAAAGTTTTGCACATTGTAATTGTTGTAAAATAAAAAGTGTACTGGCCAATTGTTGAACTGGACAACAGTAGAACAACATATATTTGTTGTACTGGATAACAATTGAACAACATCTATTCCTGGACCTTAGTGCTGCTTTGGATACTGTTGACCACTGTATCCTTTTATCGTGGTTAGAACACTGGGTTGGGCTTACAGGTGCAGCATGAGAATGGTTTGACAGGAGCCTTTGTGTTAATGTTGGTAATATTGTATCTGCTTCAGTGCCTCTTTCCTGCTGGGTTCCACAGGGCTTGATTCTTGGACCTCTTCTGTTTTTACTGTATTTGCTCCCTTTGGGGTCAATCTTGAGGAAACATGATCTTTCGTTTAATTTTTATGCTGCTGATTGTCAGATTTATCTGCCCTTAAAACCCAATAGTTCATACGCAATTCACTCCCAGTTAAACATTTTTGATGACATAAAGGCATGGATGGCTTCACATTTTTTAAGTTTCAACGATCAGAAAACTGACGTTATTGTGTTCAGCCCTAGCTCTACTGCTCTTAAGCAGTCTGTTACAAATCTTGGGATGGTTTAGATCAGGGCTATTCAACAAAACTTCTCAGGGGGCCGCAGTTTCTGAAAGCCAACCACTCGGGGGCCGAACATCCAGCGATTAAAATCATCATATAAATAAACCAAAGTTTAAAATGATCTCTTACCTTTTTAATTTGTTTATTTTATTGCATTGAATCATAAACACAATAACCAGAGCACAAAACCCAAACCCAGAACCCTCTCCTCCACCACCACCCCCATCAAAAAAAAAAGAAAAAAAGAAGTGGGACGGATTGAAGTCACCCGCAGGCCACCAGTTGAATAAGCCCTGGTTTATAGATTAACTGTTCGACAAAAAAAATAATAATAATCCAGTTAAGGCAGATAGCTAAACTTTAAATTATTTCCTCCCAAGGAATTCAACATGCACTCTTGTCAATGGCTGACACTCTTTTCCCCTCCTATCCCTCCTCCAACTTTGCTTTGCTCCGTCCTGTCTGTGAAACTGCTTTAGAGCCTCTCTTCTACAAATCTTACAAACCATAATTCTGCTATGGATTTGATCAGTTGGTCCCTCAACGCAATTGATAACATTTTTTCGACGAGAAGACTGGCTTTAGGTGAGCTGACTTGCCCTGATGGCATGCATGCACCTGGATATGTTATTGATTCCTGGGAAAAGTGGAAGGTGATGTGCCTATCTCTGCTCTCAATTGAGGATGTTGAGGAAACATAGTTGTAATATGATAACATGTTTCCTGCTTTTTGGAATTGGCTGGTTCCTGGTTTATCAACAAACAAGGAAGTCGTCAGCAGCAAATTTGGCCCTAGTCAGGCTGCCTGCCTTATGTGATGGCATGGTTCATGCCACAAGCACCCATATTCAACTGCTTAGTGAACTAAGCCATAGACTGGATGTGACTTGTGAGAATCGCAGGCCATTTGTGGCCCCTAGGATTCACTGGCAGGATGGATAAGAGCTCAGGGAATACTCTCAGGCATGGACCAGCCGTGTGTCCACTTAATCTGGATATTTCAAAACAGAAAGGACCAATACAGACAAAAGGTAGACATAATGGGGGCGGCCGTGGCGTAGTGGTAATGCAGTCGTCCCCCGATCGGAAGGTTGGAGGTTCGAATCCCGGTTCCCCACACCATGTGTCGTTGTGTCCCTGGGCAAGACACTTAACCCTGAGTTGCTTCCGGTAGGACTGGATGGTGCCTTGCATGGCAGTCTGCTGCTACCGGTGTATGAATGTGTGTATGAATGTGTGTATGAATGGGTGGATGGTTGGTATTGTAAAGTGCTTTGGGGCCCCTCATAGGGGGCTGGAAAGCGCTATATAAATAAGCTCCATTTACCATTTACCATAATCAGTAAAGTTCTGCCTGTCCACAAAAAAAAAAGTGTTTATCTGAATTCAGCTCCTTGGCTGGTCTTGACAGGCCACCTTACCTTAATCTTCCTGGATGCTCTGTAAACCCAATGCTCTTCCCCCTCCCCTTTCCCACCGAGGAAGTCTATGGACCTGTCGGATGGGTCTGGCTCAATAAACATTCTGTCATCATTTCAGGACTCTTTGGATTCTATCTAACGCTGTCCTTGGTCGACCTCGGCACCCCCCAGAGTGTTTACTGATCTCTCCAGAGGGAAGTGAGCAATTATACCACTCTCATCAGAACTCTTACGGTGCCTCTGTGAGTGTCCTTGGACACGCTCACCGCCCTTGCTTCCCCCTACCCTGCATAATGTTGGCATCATTATGTGCTTGTATGTGAGTTGTTTTTCTTTTCAGGCCATCTCTCTTTGGCCAAAGTTTGAAAGGCTGTTAGGATTTTTTTCCCCTCCAAAACCTATGTTGTCACTTTCACCACTTTTACTGTCTGTCTAAACAGGTTTCCCTTGTAAAAGAGTCTTTGAGGCTTAATGTGATTTATCTGTATAAATAAAGGTTGAATGAATAGCTAATCTTAAATCAGTGTTGGCCAGATCTGCCTTGTCCTGCCTTTAGTCTAGCCTTTAATACAACCTGACTAGATTAACATGCTTTATGTCGGGGACATTCAGGTCTCCCTTTCCCATTGCCAGCTTGTCCAAAATGCTGCAGCTTGGCTATTGAAAGGAACTTGTAGGTTTGAGCATATTTCACCAGTTTTGTCCACCCTTCACTGGATCCCTGTACATATCAGAATTTATTTTAAAATTCTCCTGCTGACATTTAAGTGCCTTAATGACCTTGCACCCTCATATCTAATCTACTTCAACAATATGTTCCTTCTCCGGTGCTGAGATCATCTAATCAGCTGCTTTTGGTTGTACAAAAAACTAGGTTGAAGATCAGAGGAGATTGGGCTTTTTCAGTTGTGGGTCCTAAACTCTGGAACAATATGCCCCCCAGCATTAGACAGGCCACTTCACTCCCCATTGTTAAATTTCTTTTAAAAACACCCCTGTTTTCTCTGTGTTTTAATGCAGTGTAATTCGATTTAGTATATTATTGTTTTATGTTTTTCGTTTGGTGCTTTTAATTACTTTTTTCTTTAATTCCTGCCATTGATTTTATTGTTAAATACAAAGTACTTCAGTAACAGCTGATGGTTTTAAATGTGCTTTAAAAATAAATTTGACTTGACTTGACTATTGTTTTGATAATGCATATAACTGCAAGAGATGATAACCCCACACACACACACACACACACACACGCACACACACACACACAACATTTATTTTCTTCCTCCTCTCCCATTTAGGCTAAAGTATGCAACTGCATAGTTATTTTTATTTTTTTTGTCTGGCTCTCCCGGAGAAGGCTGCAAACAAGAAGCTGCATGGTGTGGTCAAACAAGCTGCTTCATGTAACAAGGCAAATACTTTTTTTTAATCTACCGTAAGCATGAAACCTGAGTCAGCAGTGTAAAACTCACCTTTATATGGATACTTTTAGTAACTTGTCAGAAAAAGTACTATGGACGGAACACTTTTTTTTCTGCAAAATCCTCAAGCTACACTCCAAAGTAAGGTTTTGTCCACTCAGCACAGTTTTTCCAAAACACATTACTGTATTTAAATGTCTCCATCCACACAGAAGAACCAAAAAAGCCTCAAAATGCTGCAGTAACTGTTTCAGGCCTGCATGCTGTGATAGTGACTGGAAGATACTGACACCTGCTGAACTTTATGGGTGTGTTTGTGCTGGTATGTTTTTAGTATTTACTTTTTGAAATGATACAAGGAAGGTGACACTAGCAAGTGGAAGTAATGTGCACGAATCATTGCTAAGCATTCTTGGTAAGTCTGGGTCAAAGGAAATATTAAATCTAGAACAAGACAGCAAATCAGGCAACTATGTAATCCATTAAGTCTTCTTGTATATTATCAAACACGTACGTTGGTTTGCGAGACATAAAGTTAAAGACAGAGAGAGAAAGTGAGAGACAGAACAAAATCAGACAGACACATCAAAACGGCCGTCGACATCAGTGAGGACCCTCATCAGTATGCTTACCATGAGAACCGATCAACAGAGGACGCCATCTCGTCCGTGGTCCACACTGCTCTCACCCACCTGGACCAGAAAGACTCCTATGTCCGTCTGCTCTTTGTGGACTTCACATCTGCCTTCAACACCATGATCCCCCAAACTCTGATGGACAAACTATCCACACTTGGACTAAGCCCCTCCATTTGTAACTGGGTACTAGACTTTTTAACAAACAGACCACAGTCAGTGAGGATCCACAACTTCTCCTCCTCCACCATTGCCCTCAGCACTGGCTCTCCTCAAGGATGTGTGTTGAGCCCCCTTCTGTTCACTCTGCTCACATATGATTGTGCAGCTACCCAACCAGGTTGTCATATTGTAAAGTTTGCAGATGATACAGCGGTGGTGGGATGCATCACAAACAATGATGAGTCCAGCTACAGGCAGGAGGTGGAACACCTGGAGAGCTGGTGCAAAGAGAATAACCTTCACATGAATGTGAAGAAGACAAAGGAGATGATTGTGGACTTCAGAAGGAACAAACAAACACACACCCCACTGAACATAGGTGGATCAGTGGTGGAAGTGGTCTCCAGCTACAAGTACTTGGGGGTACACTTGAATGATAATCTCAGCTGGACCAACAACACCACCAGCCTGATCAAGAAAGGTCATCAGAGACTCTACTTCCTCAGACGGCTGAGACGAGCTGGTCTGAGTAGCCCAGTCCTCACATCCTTCTACAGGTGTGCAGTGGAGAGCATCCTGTGCTCCAGCATCAACGTGTGGCATGGAGGCTGCACAGCTGCAGAAAGAAAAGCTTTGCAGAGAGTGGTGAAGGCTGCACAGAAGTCTGTTGGAGTCAGTCTCCCCACCATCACTAGGGTTGGGCATCGTTTGAATTTGAGCGATTCCGGTTCCGATTCCGATTCTTCATTTCGATTCCGATTCTTTTCGATTCTCGGTTCCGATTCTTTTTGTAGGCGGGGTTAAAAAAGACGGGGTTAAAAAAAGACATGTCAATTCAGTTCAGTTTATTTATAATGTATAGCTCCAAGTCACAACAGAAGTCGTCTCAGGGCACTGAACAGAAACAATCAAATATAAAAATAATAAGTTAACAGAAACTTTAATATAAAAATAATGGTAACACAATTTATCTGAGGAGACTACTTTGAGTTTAACTCCCATGTTATAAAAAAGCTACAGTAGTTAGCCAGAGTTATTTCAGGATGAAATAATTTGAACTTCTGTTTGAATTTAATGCTATGAACTTTTTCCTTTTTGTTACATTTACTATGAATTTCTCACAGGGCAGATTAGAGCCAACATGGAGGACTCACCAACATATATTATTATTATACATATAATATTGTCCAGTGTCTGATGCTGCAGTCATGTTACTGAGCTCCCACTGATGGGCTAACCTGGTTCCACCACCAGCAGCAGGATCCTCAGACAGAACGGCTGGTGGGATGTCCTGGTATCTGCAGCCCTCTCATTTGTTTCTTCATGGACATGGAGTTGTGAAATTATGTTGTGCCTCTTCCTCAGCAAAAAGCTCCTCCAGTGGAGACTTTCTGGACAGACTGCAGGAAGTTCCTAAACAAACAACAGGTTTATCAGTATTATCAGTAAAAAGAGATTATTAAATCATTTTTAAGACTGAGAATGTATACAATTATTAGCTCTGTTGTTATTGCCTACTAACCTATTCAATAATTCTTCAAACTGTGACATTCACTCATAATGGAATGAAAGAGAACATAAACAGAAATTATAATACTGAAAACTAGAGACATTAAGACATTTTAAAAGACACAGATAACTTTAAATGGATTAAGAATGTTAATAAGTGTTGGATTTGAGTGCAATGTAAGTGCAATCCATGGCAGGAGTTGAATCCACATCTGAAAAGGGATGCAAGCTTTTCACAACATATTCTGTAACTGTTTTGTGGCATTCTTCATTCAGTTACACTGACGTTTTTACCTTGGACAGTCACTGGTGAACACTGAAGCCATTTCAGGTCGTTTGTCTAAGAAAAAAAAACGAGCTAACGTTAGCATCGTGTTTGTATTTGAGCTGACTTACCGCTTTAAGCGGAGTATAACTTGTTAGCTGCCTTAATGTTGGTATGAGACGTAGTTTATTTATTTACCTGATGGAGCCGAGAGGTAGCGATTAGCGAAAAGTCCGGCGGAGCGTTTTGCAGACGGACCACTCTGCACTTCCGGTCGGATACGAAGCGAAAATAATCCGGTGGAGCGCGTCAAAGACGGGACACTATTTTACTTCTCCACCCTCCTTTGCATGATAGAAAATTATTGCAAGTGCTGCACTGACCTGACTGCTCATTTTTTATTAATTAGTACGCTTTCGATAACAGATGCACACTTCCGGTGGATTCTTCTTCGTTGGTTTTCGGCGGCGCTACTTCCGGTCGGCTAACTAGCATCGAAAATAGGAATCGCAAATTAATATTTTGAACGATTCCGGGAAAAACGGACAGTTAGTCCCGGTTCCGAACGATTCTCGATTCTCGATGCCCAACCCTAACCATCACAGACATTTACACTTCGAGATGCAGGAAAAAAGCCACCTGCATCATGAAAGACCCCACTCACCCAGCACACTCACTCTTTGCCCCACTCCCCTCAGGACGGAGGTTGAGGAGCATCAAATGTAGAACCACTAGACTGAGGAACAGCTTCTACCCTGAGGCTGTTAGACTCATGAATAAATAATAAAAGAATAATCACTGTGAAATATCACATCATGCTGATGCTGATCTGTTTTCTTGTTGCTGTGTTCATCTGTGACCATCTGCTCATACAGACTCATGTTCGTGCTGCTGTTTGTAATGACGTTTTTCTATTACTCTAGGGCTTAGTGTATTTCTAGTTGGATGTTTTTCTTAGTTCATATCCTAGATGTTATTACTGTTTTTCTCTTACATGTTGTTGTTGGATGTAACTGGGACCCTGTGTACATAATCTAGTTTTCATCACATGTACCACATGCGGTGCAAATTACAATAAAGACTCTCTGACTCTGACTCTGACTCTGAAACAGGTACGTTGGTTTGCTGTGAGACATAAAGTTAAAGACAGAGAGAGAAAGTGAGAGACAGAAATACAGGAAGCCAGAGAGAGAAAGACAGGAATAGAGAGAGACAGACAAAAAGACAGAGACAGAGAGAAAGACAAAGACAGTGAGAGACAGAGACAGAAAAACAGAGACAGACAGACAGACAGACAGAAACAGAAAGACAAAGACAGTGAGAGACAGAGACAGAAAGACAGAGACAGACAGACAGACAGACAGACAGAAACAGAAAGACAAAGACAAAGACAAAGACAGAGTGAGAGACAGCAGAGAGAGACAGAGAGTGAGACAGAGAGTGAGACAGCGAGTGAGACAGAAAGACAAAGACAAAAAGAGACAGAGACAGAAAGACAGAGATCGATAGACAGAAAGACAAAGACAGAAAAACAGAAAGACACAAAGAGAGACAGAAATAGAAAAAAAGACAGAGAAAAGAGAAACAAAGACAGAGAGAGACACAGGAGAGAGAGAGACATACAGAGAAAGACAAAGACAGAGAGCGACAGAGAAAGAGACTGAGGCAGAAAGACGAAGACAGAGAGACAGAGACAAAATGACAGAGAGAGACAGAGAAAAAAAAGGAGTTTGTGTTAACCACAGGCATAACACAAACTCCTTCTTTTTATTTTCTCCAATAAAAGACAAACGTAAAATAAGTTGAACCAGGTGGGAATCGAACCCGAGACAAGATCAAATTTAGAGTGGAAAGCCAACGCTCTAACCACTCAGCCACGGAGGCGTATTGTTTTTTTTCAAGGAGTCCACTTTTACTATAAAGGATTCGCCCCACATAACATCCTGGCTACGCGCAGGAGTTAGAGAATATTAGTTATATTTTAAAATCCTAGCTACGCGCAAGAGTTAGAGAATATTAGTTATATTTTAATGAAATTTAGCTTGCGCTGAAAGGCGGAAATGCTCTGTATGGGTGCGCGCTTCGTGTTATTTACGTTCTAACATAAGCTGATTTGTAATCAGTTATTAACAAAAATTAAACTCAGAAACACTAATATATATATTCAGCTAACAAATATTTTTTAGCGGCGTCTCCTCTCTTAAAACACTGTAAGCGCGCACACAAGAACTTCCCACCCACTTCAAGAGAACGCCCCACCCACTTCAAGGCGGCTCTCCGCACAATGCGTAATGAGCGGGGGCGGGCCAGGCCGGGCTCTGGGCAAACCAGGGACGAGCTGGGCTGGGGAGGGTCGTGCAGTGCGAAAACAGCTAGAGACACAGAGAAAAAGAAACAGAGACAAAGAGATAGAGAAAGACAGAAGGACAGAGACAGAGTGACAGAGACAGAAAGACAGAGAGACAGAGGGGTGAGAACAATTTTAAGCCCACAGATCTACATTAATAATTTTATTATATTGTGAGATATGAAAGGATCCACTTAATCTGGGAATTGGATTACCAAATATTCTTGAATGACTTTCACAAGTTTTTGTTAAATGTTCATTTATGCGTGAGTATGTTTACAAATCAAGAAAACTAAACACACTTACTGTATAGGTGGCTTATCACTCTAGCAGCGAACTGGGCCTCTGCTGAGGTCTGAACACATCAGCATTACAAATGGGAGCGCTCTATTCTTCTTAATTCTGCCACTGCATTATTAATATTTGGAAGCAGATGCCATACACAGACGAGAAAATGGCAAGTCAGGAAACAGTGCTATCAGATGTGCATTTAGATAGAGAATGTCTGAATCTTTATAGTAGAAGAAAAAGATCTAAAGAAAGTATGGATCATTAAAAGTAACAGTAATAAGCAGAATATGTCCAATGTCTAAAAAAAATTAATTCATGTGCATTTTCATTTGTCTTATAGGTGAGCAGCGCCATGTTAATGCTTCTCACGGATGCAGACACACTTTTACTATTTCCTCACCTCCTGCTACAAACTGCACTTTCCCATTTTCACCACTGAGCCCTGCTTCTTCATCTCCGGTTCGCAGCTTTTGATGAGTCACCGAGAAGGGATTTGAGCAATGACCCCTCTTTCTAAATCTCCGGTGGAGGATGATAATCCTCATACATGAGAGATGGCAACCAAATCTAGCTAATACCCAAACAATTGTCATCAGTGCTCCTCACAGGGGGGTGACAGAGCCGACACAAATTAGGATGCTACTGTGAGGAAACAAACTAATACATGTAAATGACATGTAATGTTGTCACATGGAATTCTGTTAATTTATTGAAAGAAAAGTGGCATGTGTACCCATTCATGAAGAAAAAAAAATTGTAAATGGCTTTAATGATTATTTTGTCAATGTTGGAACTAGGCTGGCAGCTAAAATACCTAAAGTGGATGAAGATGTGAACTCTTTAATTAATGGTTGTGTGAATAGTTTTTTTTTCTAAAAGGAACAGACAAAGAAGAATAATGAATTTAGTTTTAAAAAATTCAGACAAGAGATCTAAAGACTGGGCAGACATGGATATGATGTTTGTGAAATATAAAATGAGTCATGTTATTGTCCCTTTTACATATACATGTATATGTAATTTGTCTTTTTCGACAGGAACATTGCCAGACAGAATGAAAGTAGCTAAGGTAGTTCCACTCTTTAAAAATGGTTATAAATGTGCATTTAATAATTACAGACCAAGTTCCTTGTTGCCACAGTTCTCAAAAAAAATTAGAAAAAATATTTGTTAACAGATTGGACAAATTTGTTGATGGGCAAGATATTTTAAGTGATAGTCAGTGTGGGTTTAGAGCAAAGATTTCTACATCTATGGCTCTCATGGAGTTTATGGAACAAATAACAACAGCTGTTGATAAAAAAACAATATGGTGTAAGTATATTTGTTTATTTAAAAAAGGCTTCCGATACAATAGATCACACCATTCTCCTTGAGAAATTGAATGTGTATGGCATTAGAGGACCAGCGCTGCAGTGGGTACATAGTTATTTGAAAGATAGGAAGCAGTTTGTACAGATAGATGATGTAAGAGCTGATTTTTGAAATATCGCATGCGGAGTTCCACAGGGCTCTGTACTTGGACCTAAGTTGTTTATTTTATATGTCAATGATTTGGTTAATGTGTCGGGACTCCTCAGATGTATCCTCTTTGCAGATGATACTACTTTCTTTTGTTTGGGTGAGGATATGAAACAGATGTTGGAATTGATGAAGAAGGAGTTTGTCAAAATACAGACTTGGTTTAAACTAAATAAATTATCATTAAATCTAGAAAAAAATTATTATATGATATTTGGTAATAAAAAGAAAACTGCAGATGTTTCATTTAAAATTGAGGGTGGTGAGATCTGTAGAGTGAGTGAGGTCAAGTTCTTGGGTGTTGTCATTGATGACAAAATAACTTGGAAAAAACATATACATTTTGTAAAAATGAAAATATCTAAATCCATTGCTGTACTATATAGGGTCAAGGACCTATTGAATGACAAAGTGTTGTATTTGTTGTACAACACAATTATTGTTCCACATTTAATTTACTGTATTGATGTTTGGGGAAAAGCATGTAAAACTATTACAAAACCTATTTTTATTTTACAGAAAAGAGCTGTAAGGATTATTGCAAGAAAACATTACTGTCATCCATCTAGTATATTATTTTTTCAGTTGAAATTACTGAAGTTCCATGATTTAGTAGATTACTTTATTTTAATGGTGATGTATAAAGCTCATAAGAATGCACTACCCTTAAATACTCAGACACATTTTGTTAAAAGATCAAGCTGTTACAGTCTAAAGGGAACTGATGTACTGTATTTGTAAAGACACAATATAGAACTAGTTTGAAGGGACGGCCTACCTCAGTCCAGGGAGTTGGATTGTGGAATGACTTAGAGTGTGATGTGAAAAAGGCAATGTCAATGTTTGTGTTTAAGAAAATTATAAAAAATTAATTGTTGAAGAAATATGTATGAAGTAGTTTAATGTGTAGTATGTTGAAATTTGAAAATTGAGATGAATTATTCATTTTTTATTACTTATAGATAATTATTGTTTGAATTGATTGTTTTGAAAAGGGGCAGATATAATAAGATATTTTCTTCTTTCTTCTGCCTTTCATTTTACATTTTCTTTTTATAAGATACATGTGTTTGTTATGTATTTATTTTTATAAAACAAATAAATAAAATAAAAATAAAATAAAATGTGAAAATATTGCAGCCAACAGAAGTCACAACTACTCATGAGCAGAAACTTGTGCCAACTATAGCTGAGTTGCTCAGACTTAATCTGTATTTGCATAATTTGAAATTAAATCTATTAGTTTGAAAATAAATTTAGCTGAATTGAAACTGAATTTAATGGTTTGAAACTGAAATAATTTGCTTTGAAACTATATTTTGTTGTGTTGAAAATTCAGTTTGGCTACTTTCATTTTCAGTTCTACATTTTCAATTCCATGACAAGCCATGGAGTAATCCAATGCAGATTGACAGATTTACTTTTCACATTTCATGGGGTTCAGTCTCAAGTGGCTGTAATGCAACAGAGAGGATGCAATCCGCCGTAAAACACCAAAGAAAAAGAACTTCCTTTACAACATATTTTGAGCTGGAGCAGTGACGCGCACATGAGTTCATGCCAAGTTCATGCCAAATGCATCTTGCCTGCAAAGACCAATCTACGGAACTGTTGGGTTCCGCGGGGAAACCTTGGATGTTCTGTCTGCCGAACCCGGTTCTGCAGGGCAGTCATCGTCGGTTGCCACAGTCATTACCATCAGGCTGCTAATGGGACCACACTGCTAACAGAACCACAATGCTAACAGTACAGTGCTGCTCACAGTACCATGGTGCTAACAGCACCATGGTGCTAACAGGACCACAATAACTGCACCATGGTGCTAACAGTACAATGGTGCTAACAGGACCACACTTTTGGCTGTACCATGGTGCTAATAGTACCATAGTGATAACAGGACCACACTAACTGAACCATGGTGTTAATAATACCATGATGCTAACAGGACCACAATTACTGTACCATGGTGCTAACAGTACAATGGTGCTATCAGGACCACACTTTTGGCTGTACCGTGGTGTTAATAGTACCATAGTGATAACAGGACCACACTAACTGTACCATGGTGCTAACAGTACAATGGTGCTATCAGGACCACACTGTTGGCTGTACCATGGTGCTAATAGTGCCATAGTGATAACAGGACCACACTAACTGTACCATGGTGTTAATATATCATGGTGCTAACAGGACCACACTGCTAACTGTACCATGGCCATAACAGGACCACACTAACTGTACCATGGTGCTAACAGTACCAAGATGATAACAGGACCACACTTACTGTAGGCTACCATGGTGCTAACAAGACCACACTGCTAACAGGACCACATTGCTAACTGTATCATGGTGTTAATAATACCACACTGCTAACAGAACCACACTGCTAATGGTACCATGGTGCTAACAGTACCATGGTGATACCATGGTGCTAACAAGACCATGCTGCTAACAGAACCACACAGCTAAAAGGACCATGCTGCTCTATATGTATTTCATTTTCATTTTTGGCGCCTTGTTTTTGTATTTTTGTTGCATACTTTTTTTTCTTCTTTTTTTGGCGAGTTAAGAAGGGTCTTCTCGTTCTGAGCATTTGCATTGTTGACCTTGTGTTGATCTGCATATGACAACAAACCTAAGCCTAAGTGTGATGATGGCCCACACTGAAGTTTGAGCTGTCTAAGCCTTTTTTTTTAAGTTTGCAAAACAAACGTCTCCTACTCTTACAAACTTTACTCTTCTTATACAGTTTAAAAATCAAAATGTAGACATTTTATCATCTTTAAAAAAAAAGATCAATTTCATCAATTTTATCTGCTTTTCAGAGATTTGGATCATTTTCTGGTTATAAAGTAAATATTGCTAAAAGTGAATGTTATCCAATTAACGCAGCTGCATTAAAGCTTTTGAACTGTGACATACCATTTAAATTGAGCAGCTCTGGTTTTAAGTATCTGGGTGTTAATGTAACAAGATCATTAAGTTCTCTTTTTGATGCTAATTTTTTGCCTTTAATTTCTAAAATTAAATTGGACCTCCAAAGATGGAATAGTTTGCCTCTCTCACTTATAGGTAGAATCAATGTAATTAAAATGAATGTCTTACCCAGATTCTTATTTTTCTTCAATTCTCTCCCACTATTTCTGCCAAAACATTTCTTTAAAACACTAGATCAAGTTATTTCTGGCTTTATATGGTGTGGAAAATCACCCAGAATCAGCAAAACCACACTGCATAGATGCAAATTCAATGGTGGATTGTCACTTCCTAATTTTCAGCTTTATTATTGGGCGGCCCATATTCACAAGATTTCATATTGGTTTGGATCTTTTGACTTCCCATGGTGCAAGTTGGAGTCATTATCCTGCTCCCAGTCCTCATTAAGTGCTCTTCTTACTTCTCCTACTACATCTAACTTGTCTCGTTTCACTAACAATCCAGTAGTTCGCTCTGTTTTAAAAATTTGGTGTCAGTTTAGGAGGCACTTCAAATTTAATTCAGCATCTACACTTACTCCTTTATTGAAAAATCACTTATTTCAACCAGCACTCACAGATTCAGCATTTTTATTATGGGGTAATAAAGGGCTGATATGTTTTAATGACCTCTATAAAGAAGGTATCTTTTCCACTTTTACAGACCTCTCAGTTGAATTTCATCTCCCTCCATCTCATCTATTTCATTATTTTCAAATTAGACATTGTGCTAAGACTGTTTTCTGATTTCCCTTCCAATAATAATATAATAATAATACTTTATTTATAGAGCCCTTTAAAACAACCACAGCTGCAACAAAGTGCTGTACATAAAATCAAGAACATTTAAACACATAAAAATAAAACAGTTGTTAAAACATTAAGATCAATAAAAACAATAAAACAGTGCAGAACAAAATCAATCTGTGCTAAAAGCCAGTGAGTAAAAATGTGTTTTTAAAAGAGTTTTAAAACTGGACAGTGAAGGAGCTTGTCTGACGGGAAGAGGGAGATCGTTCTACAGTTTTGGAATCCAAGCCGCAGAACTTGCAATGGGAGATGTTTCTGAGTTGGGATCCTCTTCAAAAGTCATATATCTCTAAAGTTTATAATGAAATTCTTTCTCTAGATTCTTCACCCATTACCAAGATCAAGGCGGCTTGGGAGCTCGAACTGGGTCTAAATTTGGGAGAGGATTGGTGGAATAATGCTCTTAAGAACATTCATTCAAGTTCAATCTGTGCTCGACTTTCGCTTATACAGTTTAAAGTTCTTTTTAGGGTTCATTTCTCTAAAACTCGCCTGTCGCAATTCTTCCCTTCCGTTTCTGACAAATGTGATAAATGTCATGCACCTTCTTGTAATTTAACTCACATGTTTTATTCCTGTGCATCACTTCATAGTTTTTGGCAGAATTACTTTGATACAATGTCAAAGATTCTCTCTATGGTCATTGAACCCTCACCCCATGTTGCGATATTTGGGCTTCCAGTTAACTATAAAAAGTTCACTTCGGATCAATTGAATATTTTATCATTTACTTCCTTATTGGCAAGACGCCGTCTTCTTTTTCATTGGAAATCAACTAAACCACCCTCTACTGGGCAGTGGCTAAAAGATACCATGTCTTTTCTAAAACTGGAGATGATTAGATATTCAATGAAAGGCAATTCCGCAAAATTTTATAAAATATGGAGTCCTTTCATGACATTTTTTCACGCTCTTCATTCTCTTCATCTGGATTGATTGAAATACCCCCATCTGGATTGATTGTAACTACATTTTATTTTATTATTATTATTTTCTTTTTTCTTTTTTCCTTTTTTTTCTTTCTCCACTTCTATTTTTTTTTAATTTATTTAATTAATTATTTTGTTATTTTTCCTTTAGGTGTGTATTTGTTGTATTTTGTTAAAACATGTAAGAAAAAGAAAAATATTAATCTTGTTTACTTGGATTTGTGTTGATGTTCTTATTTGATGTTATGAAGAAGTTATGTATTACATGGTATATTATGTTATGGATAACTAATATTGTGTTTGCTTGTATCTATTTTCTCTTCTCCTAATAAAAATATTAAAAATAAAAATAAAAAAGATCTTCTAGATTATCTTTTATTTTTATTTTTTGGCAAACCCTTGTAAAAGATCTGAAAACCATTTGAAGTTAATATACTTAAAACAATAATATATGCTGAAGAACTTGATTTCTGCATTTCTATTTTGTTATTGTTAAAAAAGAGCTGGAAGGATCTTTGTTTACAGACCACTCAGTGTTGGAAGAGCCCCAGTACGCCTGACCACGTTCCCACCTGTGATGTGGATATTTCTGACCTGCGAGTGAATGCTAATTTGCTCAGCTTTGTGAAAATGCTCCTGTATTTGACTATCACAAAAAGCTGCAACATAACAAGAATGTATTCATGTCAAAATGTTTGTTTCTGGGTGCACTGATGCCTCCTGGTTAACAGCATCAATTAATTGTTTACATCTATTCTGTCTGGGTCTACTTTCACCTGGATGACACATTCACCATCTGAAATGATGTATAAGTTTGTCAGTTCTTGGCAACTGTAAAATGAATACAAACATAACTAGAGAATTTCATTTCATGAGAAAAGCAGTGTGAATGCTTATTGCTGAAGAAATTGCTTAAAAACTGCTTGAATTAGCTAAAAATGGAAGAACAAGCCTAAGTTAGCAAAAGAAAGCAGAAAGAACACATATTTGCTGAATTTGGTTTAAATAAGCAGAAATTAGCACAGAAATTAGTACATTAGTTAAAAAATGGGAAATTAGCTGCAAAGGCTAAAAAAAATAGCATAAAACGGCTAAATAGTAGCTGAAATAACTTAAAGTGTGTGTGACATGATTTTGGAACTTTGCCTAAAGTGGCACAACATATATATCTTGTATCATTCAACTATGTTTGTTTTTGCAAACAAAATGACAAATTAATTAAAATTCGTTTCAAAGTGAGTTTAAAATTTGTGCCGTGTTTCTTCACGGGACATCCGGCTACTTACGCATGCGACGTCTGTGACGTAGGCACAGGAATGTCAGTCTGCGTCTGCTATAATAACGCATATTCATTGTCTGCCAGATGGCCTATTTTTTTGTATAACTTGAAAAATGGCGGTACGTTTTGTCGCATTTGGGTGTTCTAATTCATCAGTGAACAAGTGAGCCTTTTCACTTTCCCAAAAGATGAAATACTTTGTCAAGAATGGACAAAACAAAGCTGCACCCCTCGGACCCCCCCTCGCTTCTGAACGGTAAGGCTGAAATAAATACGGCTGCAGACCTAAATTAGAACCTGCTGTTTCTTGTTCATCACCCGAACTAACTTCGGCTTCCCAAACTGAAGACAAATTGCTCAAATCTTCACTTAGATTGCTAAATTTGTCGGTTTCTATATTGTCCGCCATTGTTATGTACAGGGCCCGTTCTAGCTGGCATTCCTGTTCGTACGTCACAGACGTCGCATGCGTAAGTACCCGGATGTCCCGTGAAGAAACACGGCGCAAATTTTAAACTCACTTTGAAACGAATATTCATTAATTTATCATTTTGTTTGCAAAAACGAACATAGTTGAATGATACAAGATATACCGGTACTGTACTGTATATATTGTGCCACTTTAGGCCAAGTTCCAAAATCATGTCACACACACTTTAAACTAGCTGAAATAAGCTGAAAGGAGCAGAACAAGCGGAAATTTGCAGAAAAAGTTAATTGGGATGAAAGTAGCAGAAGTTACTACAAAAAAAAAAACTTGAATTAATCTGAAAACAGCTGAAACTAGCTGAAATGCTAAAAAGGTAACTGAAAAGGTAGAACAAGCTTCAATTAGCAGAAGAAAGCAGAAAGAACATGCCTGCCCAATTAGGCTGAAAGAAGCAAAAATGAGCGCAAAAAGTGGAAATTATTTGAACCCCCTGAAACCAACACACACACACACACACCCACACAAAAAAAAATCAGCTGAAAAGTAGCTAAAAATCAGATGAAGCTTAAATTACCAGAAGGAAGTGGAGAGAGCACAGTTTTGCTGAATTAGGCTGAAAAAGGTTGAAATGAGTGCAAAATACTGTATGTGTAATTAGCTGGAAAAGCTAAAATTTGCATAAAACAGCTAAATAGTAGCTGAAATTGCAGAAAAAGCAGAAATTTGCAGAAAGGGGCTGAAAGGAGCATAACAAGCTGAAATTAGCAGAAAGAAGTTAGAAAAAGCACACAAATTTTGTAGTTTGCAGAAATAATCTTAAAGGAGCACAAAACAGTAGAAACAGCTGAAATTAGCTGAAAGTAGCTAAAAAAAGTTTAAAATTGCACAATGAAGCTGAAAGAAGCTGAAGCAGAACAAAATGAGAAAGGAGGTAAGGTTGTAAACAGACCTGAAGGATATAAATTAGCTCAATTAATTTTCTATGAGGACAAAGTGTCAGAGAAGGCAAAATATTTCAAAAAGCTAAAGTTGCACCAACATCTAAAGTCATAGCACCTTTCTCCTGAATGAGCTGAAGGTTTTGATAAATGATATGTTGAAACAGCACAACATTTGTGGAATGAAAAAGATGCAGAAAAACGTACAGAACACAAATGGATCTGTCACAGTCTGGTGTTTCTGTGCTTTCCCCTTTTCTACTTTGTTGTGTTTATTTCATTCTGCCCTTTATACTTTTGTTCTGCTCTTTGTTTGATTTCTGTTTCTTGTACTTTGTCTCTGTTGTGCTTTGTCTCAGTCATTTTCTCACTCACTCCTCAGTCTGCCTCTCCAGCCTTTAATCATTCACACCTGTCCCTCATCAGTTACCTGTCCAGCTGCACTCATTATCCACTCTACCTCTGCTGTATAAAAACTCCTTCCATCCACCTTCAAACCATTTTGCTCAGACAACATGGTCCTCGTCTGTTCCTGTCCTGAAACTCTGTCCAAGTCTACCCGTCCTGTTTTGCCTGATCTCAGTTGTAAGTTTTGCAGCCACGTCAGCTTTTTGTTTTCGTTGTTTAAAATAAATCATTTTTATTTTAAAAACTCCTGCCTCGTTCACAAATGGGTTAAAAACTAAAGGATTGTGAAAAGGATCACTCATTCAACCTTTTTTTATACAGGCTAATCCCATTGAGCCTCACGATAGTGTGAACTAGGGCTGAATGATTTTGGAAAATGATCTACCGGTAATTGCAATTTTTTTTTTTAATAAATTGCAATTGCGATTTAAAACGCAATTTTCTTTTTAATATCTTAAGTATTTTTCAACAAACAGAAGCAATAAATCAATCTGTTTCATAAAAAACAATGTCAGATTTATTTAAAGCAGAGATTACAATAAAGCAAACAAATCTATGCCTTTTCTTTTCACCATTTCTATTTTTTCTTGTTTCATAAACATAATAGTAAGCATGTTAACTGAACTTCCTAACTACTGTCTGAACTTCACATGACAGTTAATAATTAATATAAAAAATTAGATATAAAAAAATTACTGTTTGAAGTTCAAACAGTTTGGTCAGTGATCCCTGTCGGCTGATACTTTGCTTACTTGAAGTTGAAGCACTGGTTGTTGTCATTCTAGCCATGCAACCATCGTAAATGTCTTTGTGGTGTTTTTTTTTAGTGTTGATAAAGATTTGTGTCACGTGACCAGTCAAATTGCAGCCTTCGCGGTTAGAAAATCTCATTTTATCATATTGCGATATTATTGCAAATGCAATTAATTGTTCAGCCCTAGTGTGAACGCTTCATGAACATTCATTCTATTGTGTCAATTCTGGCATTTGATGATGTAATCAGTAAAAATTTACTAGGAAAAATAAAAATATGGCGTTGCATAAAACCAACACTTTTTATTTAAACCCTGAGACTGCATGAGTCTGTCGTCTGCATCTGTGTGTGTGTGTGTATGGGTGGGGGGGATGCTGGGGGGTGTTGCACTGCAGGTGGCGACGAGGCTCAATGAAAGGGACGGTTGTTGTGAGTGGCTGATTGTGCAGAGACCAGATGGATCGGTCTCTCGGTCTCTCCGGTTTCAATCTTGCTCCACATTGCTGCCGTCGCCCCATTTAACAGCCAATTTCCAGCCAACTCGTCACACACACACACACACACACGTGCATACAAACACACACGAGAGACTAAAACAGCAAAACGCTGTGAGGATGTGGACCATAAAGACACACAAAGGGAGAAAAGGTGGTAAAAGAGAGAGGCATACTCTCAAACACATGCAGCCAGGCGCAGACGATGACAGAGACATGAACATCCTTTGTATACAAACAAGCGTTTAGATATTGAAGCACATAAATGATACGATACACATCCACACACCGTTTACTCCTTTGGGTAAATACAGTTGGAGA